>CM039129.1:4240025-4499110 GCA_022036555.1 Microstegium vimineum
CATACGAGTACATGGACAAACACTTGTCCTGATGCGCATAGCATTCTTTTTCATGCATAGACAAATGCTCTACCAGATGAGCTACATCCCCAACTTTGTTTAAATTGCCAATACAAGTTGTTTTTTATAATTGAGCTACATCCCTAATTTTGTTCAATTTTCAACTACACATTATTTAACCTTGAAAGGTAGATAATAAATAAATAAAAATAATGATTGGAGATGAACCACACGCTTTTTTATTACTACAAATTGTTCTGTAATAGAATTGATTTAATCTTAGAAGAAGAAGATAGTTTAATAAAAATGATTGGAGATGCGAGGAGTTGAACCCCGTACCTTTTTTTCATGCATAGATAAATGCTCTACTAGTTGAGCTACATCTTCAATTTTATTTAATTTGTCAACACAAATTATTTTATAATTGAGATACATCCCTGATTTTATTCAATTTCCAACTACAAATTATTTAACCTTGGATGGGAAGGTAGATAAATAAATAAAAATAATGATTGGAGATTAACCACACACCTTTTTACTACAAATTATTTTATAATAATATAACTGATTTAATCTTAGAATATTGCAAGGAGTTGAACTCGGTACCTTTTTTCATGCATAGATAAATGTTCTACCAAATGAGCTACATCCCCAATTTTGATTGTGTTTGGTTAACGGTAACGGACTATATTGTGACACCGAGAGTGACCCATCCGAGAATACTGACATTTTTGGACTTCCTAGATTCGAAGCTGGGCCAGAAGCCTATTTCAAGTGTCGTTTGGGTTTCCAATCAAATGTACTCCCTTCCTCCCTCCGTCCCAAATTATAAGACGTTACAAGAATCTTAAAGAATCAAAGCATGTCAAGTTTGACCAATAATTATAAAGAATACTATAAAAATTTATGATATTAAATAGACATGTTAGGAAAATATAATTGATAACGAATCTAATAATACTTAGTTGACATCATAAATGTTATTATATTAACATATAACTTTGGTCAAAGTTGAGATAATTCGACTCTCCAAGATTCTTGGAACGTCTTATAATTTGGGACGGAGGGAGTAATAATTTATCAAGAGTTTTTTTTCAACACACGATATAAACATAGACAACCACATAGGAGTACATGGATACACACTTGTCCTCATGCGCATAGCATTCTTTAGTAACGATAAAAAAGAACAAAGTACAATGCTTTTCAAGAAAAAAAACCCATAGATCGATTTCCTCCTGTCTCGACCCTCTTCAGAGCACTGAACCAACAACACGAACTCGCTATTCTCTCAGACTAAACTTAGGGTTTTGTTCCGAATCAGTATGGTGTGTTTGGTTGGGGCTCTAGCAAGCCAGTTTTGGCCTGTTTGGTTGCCTGATTGGACTTGTTAGCCAGGCCACCGACCACCTGTTAGCCAGGTTAGCTGGGAACGACGTTTCCGCGAAGCTAGACCTGAGCTAGCTCGCGCATCCGCTCGCCTCACCTTCCGCAATTCACACACGCACCTCCACCTCACATCCCTAGTGGTAGCTCCTCCGGACCGGCAGCGGCCACCGGTTTCCTCAGTCGGCTCCATGTCGTCCGTGCATTCGTGGGCGACCTGTTTCCCCGACAATCTCGTTCACGTCCACGCAGCTTGTTCGCATCGATGGGGAGCACGACCATACGGCATACGCGTAGGTGATTTAGGTTCGGCAGCTGATGTTGAACATGTTGGTGCACCGGTACAGGCTGCTGCCTCGCAGCAGACAGCGCCGACAGCAGGCGGATGGAGCAGAGTACGGCGAGGCGGATGCAGCACGTCCTTGGCGGTGCCCGGCTGGAAGGTGAAGATGAGGCCATCGATCGATTAAGCTAGAAGGAACATAGTACGGTGTTGGTGGTTGCCATAGATCGATTAAGCTAGAACTCTACTGCAGGCGGATGTGGACAAGCTTGCGCTCGGGTGGCTGACGAGAGATGGCGTTCACCAGGTGTTTGATAAATTGCCTCAAACGTGGTAAACTTACCCATACAAAGAAGGGGTGACTCTACCAAAGCCAAATCAGTCAACCAAACACACACTAGTTGCTAGCCAGGCTTAGATGGTGCATGTAACCAAACAAGTCCAACTTAACTTCCTTGAACAGGCTTGAGTTAGTCTGGTTTATTTTCTAGCCAGACTAGAAGATATGCAGGAAACCAAACACACCCCGTCTCGAGTGCCATTTTGACTACCTAGAGTAGTGCGAGGTCCACGAAATACCGACAACTAGATATTGATAGTTTGTCATGGAGATAATTTTTAAATACTTTTATCATGTGTATATCCTCAAGCCTACATATACAGTTGGGTATTTTATGAGTTTTCTTACAATACATGGATCTGGAATGGAATAGCGAAAAGTTAGGAGAAACATATTCATGTACATTTATTTTAGCATCCATATCAGAAGCTGATTCCGTACATATATCCAAATTTAAATTTTTTATCAAAAAATACGACAGATAAGTGGACATCTACTTCCGCTTAAAAAGAATAAGAATGTTTTTTTTTTCTATCGAGAGAGTATAGTACTGTATAGCCGGGCTCTCTCTCTCTCTCTGACTAAGCGGAAGAACTGGCCTGATCGCCATTGCACTTCTCTCTGTCAACTGTCATCATGATACGGAGTACTATTGTAGTACGACTTGTGTTTCGGGTCAACATGTCCAATCAGATGTAAAAATCCAAATCTTTGGGCCGGTGTAGGCCGAGCCGAGATCTGCTCCTTATCTTCTCTACCTCAACGGAATGTGAGAGCAAAACTCTAGGCTGTCGGATGAAAGCCCAGATCGTGGGTTGCAGAAAGGGTCCATTTGTTTCAAATTCCTGAAGAAAACAGAACGCACCACATTTCATTCTGCTAACAACCAACTTATACGTCCATATTATTTGCATTGTTGACGGTCTACTGAAACTGAATACGGAGTAGTATTTAGGCCCCGTTTAGTTGCCAAAAAATTTTGCATAGTAACTGTCACATCGAATCTTACGGCACATGCATGGAGTACTAAATGTAGACGAAAAAAAACTAATTACACAGTTGATCGAGAAATCGCGAGACGAAACTTTTGAACCTAATTAATCCATAATTAGACACTAATTATCAAATACAAACGAAATGCTACAGTGAGCCAAAATCCAAATTTTTTTGGATCTAAACGCACCCTTACTAGAGAGGCAGCTCAAAGCCATGCCACACCATGATGGTTGGTTGGTTCTGATAAATATGGTCAGAGTGAGCCAGCCATTGTTCAAATCAAAGCCAAATTTGAAGAGAACTAGGAAGGGACGACGTGAAGCCAGGAGATGGAGATAAACTTGAATTGAATGTTGTTCATCATGAGGTCCGTTGCCTTGGGACAGCAAGAAAACTGTTGTAAAGCTGAGGTGCTGGTATGTGTAGGCCCTGTTTGGATCCTAGGGCTAGAGCTAGTTTGTGCTAGTTTGCACTCAACTAGCCTAAAAGTATCCAAACAGGAGAGCTAGATTGGGCTAGTTGCAACTAGCCCACCCAAAAAAACAGCTCCCCGAAGAGGTGATTATTTAAGCTAGTTTGGACTGGTTGTGGTGGAATGTGGGACCCACCTCATATGCAACTATAAAAAATGTTATAACTAGCAAACTAAATATCCAAATAAAATTCTGATTACACTATTAGATTCGTTACAATAAATACTTTAAAACAAGATCCTACATGGATATATTTGAATGATTTATAAAAATAATTTATTATTAAACTAACTTAAACTAACTTTAAATCCAAACACCTCCTTGGCTAGAGCTAGTTTGAGCTAGTTTATAAACTAACTCTAACCTCTAGCTCTAGCCCAGCTAGTTTGATACAAAGAGGCCCTATGCTCACCGTAAATCCTGGCCTTAAACTGCATTCACGAAAGAGGAGACTGCAAATCTGCAATACAGATTCTTGCCTGGCACTTGACTACTACTACCCCAGAGCCCTTTGTGACAGGCCATGCTGAGCTCACATTCCCTGACTCCCTGCTTCCAAGCACAGCTGAAGTCCTCTGTCCCTAGTAATGGCCAGAACTTGACATCCTAACAACTGACCCAACTCAAAGTGTACTATTCCAACTCCATGCTGCCTGTACTACTCCAGTACGTACTGTACAGTGCAATACCACAAGTTCCAAGACTCTGGCTTGTGCGGTTGTGCCGCCCTTTGGCCTCAATACGTGCTTCCTGCCAGTCTTTTTATGTTCTTTGAAGCACACACGAAAATAAAAAGAAAGAAAAAAATGGCTTGTGAGAATCCAGACACGATCCTTCTCCATGTACCAAATGATGAAAATGCATCGCATCAATCGTCACAGCCTTCACAGCAAGGACGGAGCGGGACAGCAACTGCAGTTCTCGCCTCGTCATCATGGTTGTTCTGGGTTTGCAGGGTTCTCAGGTCAACATGTCAAATCGGATAAATAATCCAAATCCTGGAGATATCGGCAAGGCACATCGACCAGCCGTCGTCCCATCATCCCCATGGAGGCACCGATGGAGTCTACTCCAGTCAAAAGACCTGGATCCATGTACTAGTACTCACTCCATATTGTAAAAAATATTATTTTACACAAAATTTTGATTAAACATTAGAAATATAAATTATGAATAACTTTTAATCCATATAAATATTAATATATATTTAATTAAAATTATTTCTTGGAAAACGAGAACGACAATTATTTTGAGAGTGAGTACTTACTTATAAAATAGCATATATCCTATGTCTATTAATGTCAATGACGATCATAGTATTTGTATGAAAATCAGGACATATATTTGTATTCTTGTTTATTTGTAAGATGACTAATGTGAGTAATTTAGATACAAATTACATGTTAATTTATATTTTACTTTAGATTGTATATATGGGTAGTTTGAATGCCCACGTACTTTGCATTATCTTTTCTAATTTCATATGTAGTAATTTATAATAATATGAGGCATTTATTCTAAATTTTCTTTTGTAATAGCAGATGTGTGTAGTTTAGATGCAAAGTTAGTGATTATATTTATTTTGATGTATCTTTCATAATGGAAGAAGTGATCCATTTAGGTACGAATTTAGTGGATTAATTTGAATCATCTTTCATAACGATACAAAATTAAGGGGTTACCTTTTGCATTCTTTATGAGGACATAGTTGGGCAACCTTTTTTGTTAAAAAAATAGATCTAATTGTTATTATTAGAATGGAATGTATCATTCATATAACATAATTCTTCTTTTGTCATAAAAAAAAGACCCCTAAATCAAACATTATCCTTTCATGACCATCGATGAGGACATCATGCATGGATCGTATTGTTTTTCCTATTTTATTTTTCACATTTAAAAGATGGCCATTCGTGAATTGTTTATAATAAAATAATTTTGCTAAATACAAATAATCTATGATGAATGTAATGTTATTTATTGTAATTATAAATATTAATATTTCTTTATATAAGTTTAATTAAAACAGAGATAATTTTCTTAAGACAAAACTACTCTTCGCATGTTGGAGTTAGTGCACGTTTGATTTGATTCAAAGTGTTGAGGTAGCGAGCCTCACGAGCTAGCTTCAATTTTCAATTTTAGGCCTCCTATTAGGTAGGGCTTCTAGCGGCTCCAAATTCTCTGATGCATTCACTGTTTAAACTCTGTTCACCAGAGCTATTTTTATCTCTCCTCTCCTTCTCCTCTCACAGAGTCAGTGGGAGTAGGTGAACCTGAAAAAATGGCTTGTCCTGCTCTCACTGGCACTATGAGAGAAGAGTTGAGGAGAGATAAAAACGGCTCCTGTGAATAACGTTTGAAATGTGAATACGTCGGAAAAGCTAGAACCGTACCAAACGGGGCCTTACAATGATCCAAACCAAGCTAGTGACAGCAATGTCCTTCTTTGAGAATATAATGTACAGTAGTGGTGGTAGTACAACTTTTTGTACAATCTTAATACAAGAGTGAGATAAGAGCAAATATTGTCTATCATTCAGTTAATCGCCTCTTTGAAATGCAGGAAGAGTCACTATGAAATGCAGGAATTTCAAAATGGTAGAGTTTAAAGAGATCTAAAACTTTATGATTGATAAAAAATATTAATTTGAAATGACTTACAAGTCAAATATTCAATATAAGTTCTCGAAAACAATGTCTAACAGAGACAAAGTCAACATTAAACTATAAGTACTTGATGAGATCTATAACTTTGCACTTAATAACCTTTTTATTTGAGATTATTTTGAGTTAAATATACAATATCATATTTTAAAATATGGTGTCAACATAATAGCATCAGTTCGCGTAGCTTCTTTGGTAGGCGCGTGTGCTCGAGGGAATGTGGAGATCTCGAGTTTAAATCATATAAGAACCTTATATTTTCTATTTTTTTTATCACCTAGTACTCCCAAGATTCAATTCCTAGAATCCATGTATTTCGACTAACTTTATAAAAAAATATAACAACATCTATGACTTAAAATAAGCACCATATAAAAATATGTTCTATGATAAATATAATGATATTAATTTGATACCACAATTTTTAATGGTTTTTTTCTAGAAATTTGGTCAAAGTTCAAAAAATTTAACACTAGAACAACTCCAGAAATCTATTCTTTGAGGGACTGTGGGAGTATATCACTGGGTGTCGGGTTGTAGCAGCCGACAGTGATATAAAAATCACATCATTGTTCGAGAGATTGTTTCGGTGGTTGATAAACCGGTTGATGTTGGTTTTGTCTGTTTTGTTGTGAAAGTGACTGATAAGTCAAGCAAATAGGGCCGTGATCTGCGCAGTGTTGATGTTGGTTTTCTGTGTTAGGTTAATGTTAAAATTCACATCAGTCATTTGTAAACTATGATATTGTCTCATAATTGATTTTTTTTTAGACAGATACAGTAAGCCGTGGAGGAGCCTATTGAAAACATGCATGACGTTGTTTGCATCAAATCATGACGCGGAGCCGCGGAGGGATTGATGAAGGTGCTGGTGGATGGGTGCTACTCCACTCCTTGTAGTAGCAAGCAAGCACGCAGTAATTGAAGGCAGGCAGGCAGGCAGTTGGGATGGGATGAGCATGCATGAGCTTGAATGTTGGTCATGATTAGTTCATGTCTCGGGACTGTAAGCGAAGAGCAAGAGATCTGCTGAAGATCAGATCAGCAGGGGGAACATTTGAGTTGACAGCAAGACGACTTCGCAACACTACTCCAGTCGATCCTACTACACTGCATGCATGCTAGACATCATCGAGTGCAATGCTTAAATGTCATTGACCTTTTGACGCTAGCTAGCTGGGGAGCTGAGGGATCGAGTACAGGTTATACTACATGAACATGATCCTTGAAACCGAAATGTTCATTAGCTAAAACTTGGAAGATTACAAGGACTTAAAAAAAAAGTCTCCGTCACATTGGATGTCTAGACACTAATTAGGAGTATTAAATATAGACTATTTATAAAACTAATTTATCAGCTGAAGACTATTTTACGAAACAAATCTATTTATTGATATAAAATAGTCTATGATTATTGACAATATGATGCTACAGTAAACATATGTTGATGATAGATTAATTAGGCTTAATAAACTTGTCTCGTGAAGTGTATGACGTTGTAATTAATTTTATAATATAAATTATATTTAATCTATTTAATTAGTACCAAATATTTGATGTGACAATGCAAGTGATTAAAAAATAGTCTGTCAAACAAACACCCCCAATTGGAATGGCTGCTCAAGCCTCTGTTTTGAGGCACCTGGTAATATCAATATCAAGATGGATGTCAAAAACAGCTAAGGACTAATACGCCAGCCTACACAAATACACAATGACAAGTAGTCCAACTCTTGCTATAACAGTACGCGCGTCTATTTCTACAAAACTAGAACTACTTCCGCCGCTGATGATAACAGTATCTTGTCCAGCAGCTTTGGTACACGATGAATCGAGAGCGCCGGAGAAGAAGCGCAAAGTCGATCCGGCCAGGCGAGAAAGAAGATCGAGTGACAAGACCGTGGAGCTAGCGAGGAGAAAGACGAGAATGATGATGGAGGCGTATCTTTGGACCTACAGTGAGCTTCTCTTCTCCCCAGGGAGGGAGAGACTGCGTCATCAATTCTCCTCCATCATCACACTACTTTGCTGTTGACAGCCTCGTGTCTGCAGCAGCTGCTGCAGTACAGTAGTCCAGAGTGTGATGACGAACAGCAGCAATATTGCTCGGTGCTCGTGCGTGAACGGTGCTCCTCATCCTTGAGGTTGAGGGCGGGCGGCTCCGGCTATAAATCGGCCCCAAGGGCAAGCATACTTGAGCGCAGCAAAGCAAAACAGACCGATCGATCGATCGAGCTCTTCCTCTTCAACACCTCCTTTCCTTCCACAAAGCATCATCTGCCTCTCAAGGCCAACCGACCGCTAGCTAGTTTCAGACTTCAGAAGTTCAGAGAGAGGTGACGTCCTCTCTCTTGTTTCGTTGCTTTAATTTGTCTTCTGCCCAACAACTGTTTTTCATGGATGCTTCTTCTTCCCTTTGCACACTACTACAGGTTAGGTCTGCAGGGAGCCAGGGAGAACGAGCGCTGCAGGGACCGGCCGGTGGAGATGGAGCGCGCGGAGAACGAGCGGATGCGGAGGATGGCGCGGCAGCTGGACCAGGGGAACACCAGCCTGTGCCTGGAGAACCTGCTCATCATGCAGGAGAACGAGCGGCTGCGGAGGAAGGCGCTGCAGCTGGACCAGGAGAACAAGGCCCTCCTCGCCGAGCTCAAGCAGCGCGAGGGCCCTTCCGCTTCTGGTACCGCCGCCAACACCAACCTCAAGGCGAAGGCGGCCGGCAAGCAGCAGCAGCCCAAGTGAAGAACCAACGTTGCCATGCACTCAGCTCGATCGTGCACGCACGCACGCTTGTCTTTCTTATTTGTAGATAACTAGTGCTGGTAGTAGTGTAGCAGGTAGTAGTAGTAGTAGCTGGCTTTTGGTTGCTTAGCAATAGCAGCATGGAGATTGGAGAAGTTTAGGAACGAATGATGGTGACTGGTGTGAGAAGAAGCCTAGCAGTGGCAGCATTTTGTGCTAGTAGAGTGCTACTCTATGTATGCGCAGCAGTACTTAACTTGCTTGTCAGTCAGCAATTCCATCATCATTCGGCTTATATTTTGATGATATGATGCTTATGCTTCGATGCCGTATGTCAATTTCCAGCACTTCATTCTGCATATATATTGCGCGTTCTTCCTTTGTTTAGTTATTATAATTTTTTTAGAAGAAAATCAGGTTGCAAGTAAATTGTGAATAAACTTCGAGGACATGCATGGCTCCCTTTTTCAAAAATGTGAAACGGGAACTGCTTGGCTTTTAATTTCCACCTTATTTTGGACCACCTTATTTTGGAAGAACACGAGAGCCCTAACCTGAAACTCTGAAAGTTTTAGATTGATGATGATGCCGGAAGAACGGGCCAAATAAACTAGGCTATAGGTAGAGCGGATGAGATCAAAACAGGTCCATGACCAGAGCCTCGCTCGTAGAGGTTTGGGCTTCGTTTTATAAGAAGCCCACAGTATACCAAGCCCAAATGATTCAGCCTCACATACATAAAAAAGAACCTTAGGCCTATCATTGAATTCAGCCCATCCTTTACCTCTGTGTCGTTGATTGATTTAAGTGAACCACTGAAAAAAAAAGTATGATCTTCAGGGTGGGTAACAGCTCCAGGGATGCCTTGATTAAGAGAATCAGCCTCAAAACTTTCTTTTCCATGGACGGTTTGTAGACCACAGTGTTGTCCAAACGGGTTTCACTGTTTCACAGGGTTGGACAAGTTTAGGATCTATAGAATACACTGTCTTCTTTCAAGTTTAAGAACCGTTAGTGTATTTTACTCCAAGTTTTATTTTTTAAATTTTTTATGTATAAGGTTTCTTTTTTTTTTGCTATTAAACATCTTTGGACACTTTGTGATTTTTAATTTTTTTATGATCAACTTATATAAATACAATGATTTTTTTGTTGTTTAACCTCTTCGAAAACTTGTTGAAAAAAAGTTTCTAGAATAACTCATTCACTATGTTTATACATTTTTTAAATAACAACCAGTCAACTAAATTTACCTACAAAAACTTATCGAGCACAACCTTATATACTAGCCAGTTCTTATGCTTATGAAAAAAAAACTAGAAAAACAAACAATGAGAGAGGAAACAAAGCAAAGAAGGAACAAATGAAAAAGAGGGAAACGCCGGGTGGGGAGGTGGGTGGGTGGGTGGGGGGGGCGGGGGGGAGGATATTAAAAAATCATTAATGCCAAACCTCATATCTCCGGATTTCATAGGCCACAAATTTCTCTTTGCTTCTTCTCCAAATATCCCAATTCCCATACAGTACTTCAGCATGGATATGCTTATATGCAGCTGGAACCTTTCCTTTTGTACTCCTGGTAACTGAAACAATCAATTTCAGATGTGGAACAATATATTTTATTTAGAGTAAAGTCTACTATCGGTCTGGTCCCTAAACTTATGTCAATGTGTCATCTCGCACTACTAAAAAATTTATTTTGCATGGCACTTGAGAAATCTTAACCGTAGCGGTCAAAAATATAATCCGCCACAGTTAAATGAGGCATTATTAACCGAGATGGTTATTTTTTTTATTAAATGACCGCTACAGAAAATGAATTTACGGAGGCGATCTTTTTAACACAACCGCCTCCAAATATAAGGGCCCAACTGCTAGCCCAAAAAGCCCAAAGAATCGAGCTCATATATAAGAGCATCTCCAATAATTTACCAAAATTCACTTGGCAAATATCGTGATTTGACAACTTACTCAAATATATAGCAAGTGAAAAAATGGACTCTCTCCAACAGTTTGATATAATTATTTGGCAAATCTTTAGCAAACTTGCATCAGGAACCCCAAAACTAAAACAAAATTAGTTTCATGCCCTTTCACCTCAGGCAAACTTGCATCAAGAACCTGAGAGTGAAACAAAACTATTTTGTGCTCTTCCACCTCTACGTTTGCCGGCGATGCGCGCTGGTTTGCGCGCGCGCATATATCCGCGTGGAGAGGGGAGATTTGCCAAGTTGCTAAAATTTGTCAAGTTGGATGCCAAACTGTTGGAGGGTGATTTTTCTAGTTTTGCTCAAAAATAAAGGATAACAAGTGAGTTTGACAAACTGTTGGAGATGCTCTAAGAGCATCTTATGGTTTCTCCCCCTCCCCTCGCTCACGCCCACTCCCTCCCTCATTTCTCTTCTCTCTCTCCCCATGTGCGAGCGTCTGCCTTCTCCCCGACTCAGCCCGAGCGCTCTCCCCTTCCTGGCGCCCCTCCCTCCCCTTCCCCTTCCCGGCGCCCCTCCCTCCCTCCCTCCCTCTCTCCCAGCTCGGCAACCGCACCCCTCCCACTCCTCTTGCGCGGAGGCGCCCTCCCCTGCGACCGGCCAGAGCGAGCGTCGGCCCCACGCGAGCCGAGCGTAGAAGCGGGCCTCCCACCTACCTCGCGAGCCGAGGCGAGCGTGGCGGACCAGCGGCGGGGCGGACAGGTGATCCCATGGTGGAGGCGGCGCGAGGCTGGGGCGGCGGCGGATCCAGGGACGGCGAGGTTCCCATGGTGTGGAGGCGGCGGCGCCGGCGAATCTGGGCCTGGATCTGTTTGTTTTGTTTTTTTTTCCTGATTAACAGTGGTGTTTTTGCAACCGCCACGATTAAAGACACTATTAAGCGTGACCTTTGATCCGTGGCGGTTGGGTTAATCTGTTTTTGCCCGCCTCGGTAAATCGTTTTTGTAGTGGAGTCGGTCACTAAATTTTTAAAACGCTATAGGTACCTAAACAATGTTGTTCCTTAGTCGCGTCGTAACTCATGTCAGATGATTGGTTAGTTAATCATGTCACCGTGTGATGAAACCCTTGGATCACAAGTATTAATCTAGCCAAAATCTAGGTGGTTATTTCAACATATATAGAGCTAGCAATTCCTAGAAAATAGTACACACTACTAACATTTTGGAAGTAGGTAACCTAGCTAGCTACTCTACGGGGTAAGCAAAACTCATCACCTAACTTTGGGCGCGTGTATCCACCGCGACACTTTCCAACCATCTCTACCAAAGACAGTAGAACAAACTCACCCACCCACTCATGTCACGCATGCACACACACGTACATGCAGGGCAAGGTAAGCATCGTATATATATTAACCTGCACGCGGCACGGCTTGCTAATACCTTCATCAATCGAGCTAGCAATATCTAGGTCACTAATCCAGCTTGGCAACAACAACACACACGATCACGGACATGGCCGCAGGCATGGTAGCGAAGGCCGCCGTTGTCGTCGCCACCACGACCACCACCAGCGGCTGGAGCGCGCCGCCGCCACCGCCGGGCCGCAGCGACGGTGACGAAGACCAGAAGGCGAATGTGACGACGACGACAATGAAGACCATCGCCGACGTCGTTGTCGACGAGGACGAGCTGTTCGAGCTGGACATCTCACTGCTCGACGGCCGTGACGACAATGACCATCACCGCGCCGCCTGCTGCCGCTATACTGCCGTCGGCGCCGACGACGACGACGGCAACGCCACAGGGCACGCACTGCTGGCTAACTGCCTGCTGCCGCTGCGGTCGGTGAGCAACGCGGTGCCGGTGGTGGCGAGCGGCAGGCTGTCGTCGTCGTACCCCTACTCCGGCTACTACAGCTCCAGGAGGCTATTCACGCCCCGCAGCAGCAGGAGGTTCCTTTTCCTTGGACGGTCAGCTGGGAATAGCTCTTCGTCGAGGCTTTGCTTCTCTAGTAGAGGTTTCGAAGCCATGGGGAACTACTTTCAGAGGTACTGATGATCGAGTTTTGAGAGACATCGATCGAGAAGAGAAACAACCTGTACACTAAACTATACTCTCTCCATGTCAAATCACTACGCCAAAATCGATTTTTAGCGGCGGTCGTTTTGTGTTTCCAGTAGCAGGCAAACCCGTCCGCCGCCGCGGAAAGGCCAGGGTAAATCGAGCATTCCCGCAGCGGGTCTGTTTTGCCCGCTGCGGTAAATCATTAAAAAAACAAAAAAAGAGAAAAACCATATATAGGTCCGCCGAGCCTATCCACGGGCCCGACGAGCCCATCCAGGTTGCCGCCGCCAGATCCCGCCGCCGGGTGCTCTCCGCGCCAGATCCCGCCGGTGAGGGAGGAGAGAAGGGGCACCGGCTGCGGATCCCGCCGCCACCGCCGCCCTCATCGGATCCTCAAGGAGGACGCAGCCGTGGCGGTCCACGCCGCCGCGTGGTGGTCCGCGCCGCCATAGGGTCCGCCCCGCCGTGGTGGTCCGCGCCGCCCTGGGGTCTGCCCGCGGTGGCGGTCCGCGACGCCGTGACTGTCCGCGCCGCCGCCGTGGGACTCAGAGAGAGAGGTGCTGTGAGAGATGGCATCTCTCGTCGGATTGGGAGAGAGGGAGGCATTGTGAGAGAGAGGGAGGCGGAGGCGCTGTGAGAGACAGGGAGAGAGGGAGGCGCTGTGTGAGAGAGGGAGAGATGAACTGAAACCCTAATTCGCCTTTATATAGCAGAGCGTGTTAATGGGCTGGATTGGGCCTCGCCTAGCCTATTTGGGCTGCAAATTTACCACAGCGGACATCTTAAAATGCCCGCTACGGTAAATAAGGTATTTTCCGTGACGGTCATTTTAAAAAGCTCGCTGCGGTAAATCTATTTACCGTAGCTGACAAAAGTGTCTGTCACGGTAAATAAAAAACGTCCGTTACGATAAATCATGGGATTTATCGCAGCGGCCAACAATTGGTGTCCACCACGAAGGCATTTTTGACAATGCTGCGCAAAATCATTTTTGACGTAGTGAATTATAAGTCATTGTAAAAATCTTGAAAGGTTAAAGCATTTCAAGTTTGACTAAGTTTATAGAAAAAATATAAAAATTTATGATGATGTCAAATAGGTATACTATAAAAAATATAATTGATGAATAATTTAATAATGCTTAGTTGATATTATAAATATTATTATATTATCATATAATTTGATCAAACTTCAGATGTTTTTACTCTTTAAGATTTTTAGAATGACTTATAAATTAGGATGGAGAGAGTATATAACACTAAGAGAAGACCTTCTAAGTAAATTATCGATCTGTATTAAAATCAGGTAGTAGTAAAATCACTACCGGCTTGCATAGCTAGTACACCATCATTGTCTGGCAGTGAGAGAGGACCGGACCCCAAAATTTCATTTGCTATGGTTTTCGCTCAAACCAAACTGGTTCCTCTCAGTCATCACCGGCCATCGGCTAGTATCGCCAACAAAATATTATTGTATAGAACCTAGCTATAACAGTGGTGATACCCTAATAACATGTGTGTTGTCCTTATTATAAATATAAAACGAACACCATTTTTGCCACAATTTTTGTCTTTGTCTAATTTTAACTCCTAACCGTAAAACTAGGTAACCACTGCACCTCAACAAATCAAAATCATTCAGATTTGACCTCTCAACCGGGTTTTGAGTTGTTCTCAGCAGTTACCTCGCGCCCACTAGTAATATTTATGTATGGGTTTTGTGCAAGATTGCCAACAAGAACGAAAATTTAAGGTTACCTTTGGAGTTTGGACAGCAGCGGAGCCTGAAAAAAAATACAGGTGAGGCGAGTTCTAATAAGAAAATAAACCAACAAAATCTTGTGGATCAAATCACACCGTATTCACAAACAACGATCACACAATTATAGCAAAAAAAAGCTATGATCACAAAATTATGGTGATCCTACACAAACCTCTCCTTGACCAAATCCAACTCCTACCGTTAGTTTGCGCTAACTTTGTCCATGGCCGTGGATGGCCCCAGTGCTACGTTGCTCTAGCTCACACTCCTCCTTTCCGCCTCTCCATCGCCGCTCACAAATTGCAACTCCAGTTGGTCAACGACATGTTACGAGCCTTCCTAATCGCTTTGCGTGACGGTGCACTCATGTGGCTGCTGTTCGGCTACATGGTCATATGGCCACTAAGGGCCAAGGCATCGGCTCAGTTGCTCTTCGCATTTGGCCACTCGGGCATCAGACCTTCGGGTGGCCATGTAGCCGAGCGATTGGAAAACAATTGACGGTGATGAGACATCGCTAGCGGATGGAAGGCCAGATCAAAGGGACATGGATGAAAGGGAGAAGGGGGGTAACAACACATTGGTTAGTAAGGCAACACTCTGGGATTGAAGAAGTGAACAACAACACCATATCCTCTCATGGTTAATGGCTAAGGGCAGCACCATAGATCCATTGCAGCAAGAGAGGAGGTGGGTCAAGGTATAGCAGAGAGAGAGGGAAAGAGACTGTGATATCCAAGCACTTCACTAACTATGAAGACAAAATAATTTTTATATCTTCAACTATCAAACTCATAAAACATTTAGTTTTGTATGTCAATACTTCTGTTCACAATATTTAAAAAGATTCCCATTTTGTCGTGACTATCTCTGTACTTTTAGAAACTTTTTTAGATCTTTAATTTATTACTATCAGACGAAGTCTGACTTTTGTAGCACTCTGGCAGATTCTGGACGCTAACTTGTTTTGATGATTTCCATTGACTCCAACGGAATTTGAACCTCAAACCAAAGCCATTTGCCAGCTTATGGAATTATTTTTTCAACCATGTGTGGATCATCAAAATTGATCCTGAGCATCCGTATTACGAATCGCTAGTCCTGAAGGTTGAGGCAGACTCGTAGTCGAGTTGTGCTAGGCCTCCAGCTTGTGTTTGTGTTGGACTTCCTTGCTTCTCTTCTTCACATCCACACCTTCCTCCAAGTTCCACATCACCCTCTCCATTGTTCCTAACCAAGATAACATCATTAGGTAGTAGTCTATTCTCAAAAGTATTAAAAGAATCGCTTAACAACGAGCTCCACCTCTAAATTGAGTTGTCGCATTCGAACTCGGGGTCATTGGACCTTGTATAATAGTAAGAGGATCAACAGGTGCATTCAAAGAAGTGATGTCCTCATCAACGTCCGATCCAAGCTTGAGGGGTCGTTTAGCTAGTATATATAGGAGAGGTGACCCTTGAATATGCCACAATGGGGACATAGGTAGCTGACAAACAATGGAACCTCAGGGAAAAATCTTGTGTCTCCCCTTATGGTTTGCGCCTAGTACACTTGTGTTCTTTACTTTTGCAATCTTTGCTTGTATAGTTATTTATCCCTCTAGTTTGCTTGTCTTGTGTGGTTATTCTTGCTAGCAAGTTGCTTGTTCGAGTACGTAGCTCCTAGTTCTACTAGTGCAACTAGTTGTTTACCATGGTACACAAAATTTGTATGGCTTGCTCTAGTTTTGTCTTGCTTGCTAGTTAAGATTAATTCTTTTTAGGGCCTTATTGTTGCCTAACTAGTTTTTTCATACTATTGTGCTTTTGAAGAAAATTTATATAGGCTATTAACCCTTCTAGCCATCAACGAATCCCTTCACCTTGTTGACCTCAAACAACCCTAGGCATGTCCTCCTAGCAGAGATCCTTATAGGGAAGCATTCATTAGTTTTTATTGTGGTCATTCTACCAAAACTAGCCAAGATGGTTTTGGAAACCAGATAGGCCGATTTTCTCTAGCCTTGCTTTAATTTGATCCTTGTGCGATCTGAGCCCACTAGCTCTTAATGTCATGGCTTGGGATTTATTTTGTGATTCTTTTATTCTTGTGCTTCAACTAAATAAGGGGCGAGTAGAATTACAAAGGACAAGTTTGCTACTTTTAATTTTTAGACCCCCAGTTCAGCCCTCCACACATCCTTAAATAACTTGAATGATAATGGATAAAGTTTAATAAATCATGGAAACATACATTGAGAAAAAATCAATGAAACCAGGGTTGAAAATATGATGGCTTGTTGGGTACTTCTAGTGGCATAATTAGAAAGAGTGAAACAATGGCACCTTCTAGAATCAATCCCAAAAGCCTACCGAAGTTGCTTTAACTTGATACTAGGTGCCAACCTCCACTGCCATTTGGCAATAGTAACCGTTAGTATGTTCTAGTATATTTAGTTGTTAAGAGTATTTGTTTTTCTTCCTCTTCCCCTGCTTCTTGCATAGCTTTCAGTCTTATTTCCATTTCTGTAGCTAGTGTGTGATGGTTGTTATTGTTTTTGTGACTGGTGCCCCATGTGGTTGGGTTAGGTTGAATCGGTCTATGTAGTCAAGTTTTTTTTTGGTTTTCTTGTTCTTTTTATCATCTTCTAATAGAATGGTATGGCAAATCTCTCAATAATTTTCATAAAAAACTGAGATGCAAATGAGGTCATCATTACATCTCTTTGAAGATTAATCTCACCAAAGGTCCATGCCATAAATAAATGCAATAAAATGTTTTAGGACATTGGTTTCATTGTTATTATTCATCAACTAGATATAACTAAGATATGATACTAAAGATAGATGTGCCCATATTTATTCCTCCCGCTGACGATAACGATAGCCGTGATGGAAGAGAAGATATGATACTAAAGATAGATGTGCCCATATTTATTCCTCCCGCTGACGATAACGATAGCCGTGATGGAAGAGAAGAACATGAGAAACAAAACAAATCATATTTTTATCAATGCTAAATAGATAAAAGTGTGAAGTACATTTTTTTCCATTTAGTACTTGATATGTACTAGATGTTAGTGGAACACAAATGATATATTAACTACTTACTTCCACATATGCTTCCAGCTGGAACTGGCTTGTTACAATCGCGTGCTAGACGAAGAATCTTATCTATGCTTACTGTCTTCTCGTCTTCCATGGTGAGAATTTGGCAAATGCAAGTCATATCACATTCTTCCACAAGTTCACGACAAATGGAATCTGGACCGATATAGTCGCCTGAAATTTTTATGGAATACTTGCATTTGTGTAGAACCAAATCTTTTTGGCAATAACAATCTGGCTCACCCCGAGTTTGATGTGTTGTAAACATGATAAAAATTAAAGCAAAGATCATAACTTCAAGGGTTGCTTTTGTAGCTATCATATACTATACTATGGTGTTGATGTTGCGATAATAAAGTATCGCTTCTTGGTAACCAGGTGCTGTTGTGTATACCTTACATGTATTGGGCCATTGTATTTATACCATATTAGAACCTAAGACTAACTTGGACCTATATGCAATAATCCATGAGTCGATACCATTGCATTAAAATCCAAGTGATAGTTGTGAAAATTAAATCTCTATGCAAGAAAATAAATGTTAAGAAATCTTTGAGTGTGTATCATATCTCTATATCATGCAAGGAAATAGATGTTCAAAAATCTTCGAACAATTATGAGTAATGCATCAAAATCCAAGTCATAATATAAAACAAGTGAATAGAAATCTTAGAAGTAGATTGTACAGGAAGTTATCATTCCATGGTAAATGCACTCTGGCTTCTCGAGGGCAAATAGCCCAAGGAGCAGGTGGCCGGCTAGCCTTGATGCCAATAGTTTAGATATCAGTTTGGCCATACTATGCGTCATACTTATTGGACAAAAGTCGGACAATGAGGCTGCATCAATTTTCTTTGGTATGGGGACAATATGTGCAGTGTTGGACATCTTTAGGTGCTGGTCATGTTGATTATATAAGTAGTTCACTGCTCCCATTATGTCATTTATTATTACACTAGCTTGCTTAACTTTCTTCAAAATTATGATTGTAAATAAGCATGTCCCTATTCGGTGTGAGTTCTGGGTTTTGGCTGCTAAATAGGTTGCTGAAGTGTTGAAGCACTGTTTGTTCTTTCTCATTTTGCGTATATACCATTGTTTCATTGGACTATAAACTTTGAATGAAGCTTCTTATATGTCTACCCACTACAGGAAACTGGGCAGTTGCCGAGTGCTTAGCCTTTTGCACTCGGGCCGCACTCGGCAACTCGCACTCGGCAGCTAGCGACTCGACAACAGTGTCAGATTTCGGGCACTCGATAACTAATTTGTCGAGTGTCATTTTTTTTTGCCGAGTGCCAGCTCAACCACTCGGCAACTAATTTTTTTTAATAATTAGTTGCCGAGTGTCAGCTCAAGCACTCGGCAACTACTCAGGAAAAAAACAAAAAAAAAGAGAGGCCCAGACCTAGGCCACGCGCCGGAGCGCCGCCCGCGATGCCCTGCGCAACCCCGCGCCGGAGTGGCCGCGCGCTGCCCCGCGCCCGCGACCGGGAGCGCCGCCGTCGGGGGAGAGGAGGGGGCCCGCCGCGTCGGGGGCCGCGCGGCCGCCGCGTCGGGGGAGGGGAGGGGCCGCGACGGCCGCGCCCTCGCTGGCCACCGCTGGTGGAAGACAGAGGGAGGGGAGGGGAGGGGGAAAATGAAGTTAGGGTTTCGAGGGGGGGGCTGGTTTTGATCCCGCGAATCGCGCGCGCAGCCGTCCGATCGAGCTACCCTAAATCCGACGCCTGATGAAACGCCGAGGCTACTGGGCCTTTGGGTTGATTGGTTCGCCCAAGCCCACGAATGAATAGTGGGCTGATTTGGATGGTTTGGCCTGCGGCCTGAAATTAAGTTGTCGAGTGTCAACCCTTGCCGAGTGCCAACCTAGGCACTCGACAACTTATTTATTTTTTTTTTGTTTTTTTGTTTCCAATTTTTGTGTGTGTTTAGTGAACTATTGTAAACAACATGTTCAAATTTGGAAGCTTTTTATTGTTTTTTGGTATTTTTCCTTAGTTTATTTTGTTTTCTTTAATTTTTTCCGCTTAATGTTCATTTGAACTGCAGGTGTATGAAATAATAGATTTCTTTCGTTCTAAAAATGTTATCCTTGTTTGTTAGTCTAAATGATGGTTAAATCCATAGCCTCTCTCGAAAGTTCGATCAACGTGCTCACGGGGCAACGTCGCCAACTTCAGTGCTTGTAGTTTTTTAATTATATTAAATGCAAAAAAATCCGAAAATCACGAAACTTGTGCACGTGTCATGATCTCATGTGCGTATGTTGTGGTAAAAATTTGAAAAAGTTTCGAGCACGTCGTCACGTACGTTGCTCACAAAACGTGACGACGCGCTCGAAATTTTTTCAAATTTTTACCACAACATACGCACATGAGATCATGAAACGTGCTCAAGTTTCGTGTTTTTCGGAATTTGTTTGCATTTTATATAATTATAAAACTACAAGCACCGAAGTTGGCGACGTTGCCCCGTGAGCACGTTGATCGAACTTTCGAGACATACCATGGATTTAGCCATCATTTACACTAACAAACAAGGATAACATTTTTAAAACGAAAGACATCTATTATTTCATGCACCTGCAGTTCAAACGAAGATTCAGCGGAAAAATTGAAAAAACAAAATAAACTAAAGAAAAATACCAAAAAGCAATAAAAAGTTTTCAAATTTGAACATGTTGTTTACAATAGTTCAATAAACACACATAAAAAATTGGAAGCCAAAAAACAAAAAAAATTAATTAAGTTGCCGAGTGCCTAAGGTGGCACTAGATAACTTAATTAAGTTGCCGAGTACCGAGGGTTGGCACACGGCAACTTAATTCAAATTGCCGAGTACATGATATCTGACACTCGGCAACTATTTTAGCACTCTGACAACTTCCAGTTTTCTGTAATGACCACGGACATCCGATGTTGGCTGCTTAGCTGTTAGTGTTGCTTTTTGAAAACATGCTTTTATAGCAAAAAAAGGCTAAAACTACAATAAATATTGGCTGTGTACGTAACTCGTGTAGAGACCGTAGTAAAAAAAATTCCCAAAAAATCAAGAATAATGCATGCTATAAAAAGGAGAGAAAGAAAGAAATAAAAATTTTGCAAAAGAAATACGTGTAAAAGGCGTGCCAGGACAAGGCCCGGTGCGGGTGCAGCTCTCCTGGGCCGGAAAACCCCGGCCTGGGCTACGACACGCCCTCAGCATGGTTTCGAGTTCCCTCAGGAGCGTGCTATAGGCCGACCAGGACAAATTATTTTCCGTGGAACGTGTTGATGCTGAACTGGGCTGATTCAATTTGTTTAGTGGGCCAGACTGCTTTGCCGCGCTCGCTTCTACCCTTTCCTGTCCGCGCTGCCGCACGCTCTTGTTTGGAAACGTCTGCATCTGTTAGCTCTTGCATGTCACCTCGTGAGTGACAATGAGAATAGAGACTGGTACGTCTGTGTGAGCACCATAGGGATAGGGCTAGTACCTGGTGCTCTGCATAAACAACTCTACCCTGCCGTCCTCTGAAACTTCAGCAGCTGATGCGATAGCCATGTGTGCACACCACAAAGTGCCAATGCACCCATAGAAGATGAAAAAAAAAATATAAGAATCATGCACATAGGAATAATTGTCTTAGTTACGTGGTTAACTAATTTAAGGACTGCCAATGCGACACACACCCATAGAAGATGGAAAAAAAAATAAGAATTATGCACATAGAAATAATTATCTTCGTTATTAGGTGGTTAACTAATTTAAGGACTTACGTGACCTACAGTTGTGTCATCCTAAGAGCAATCCTTTTGTGTTTTTATATAAAAGAAAAATTAAAGAAGAAAAAGGGGAGTTAAGAATCTGACGATGGCTACCTGTTCGTGCTTAATTTGGTTGTGACCTTTGGAGCATGCCAATCACTTAAATATCTAGAACATCAATGTATACTATCAAACATCACAAATCCATCGAAGAACATCACTTAAATATAGCATATAACTCATATGTATAGTACATGAACAACACAAAATATTATGAAATATAAAATAAAATAATAAAATTAATGAAGTCATTAATTAGAGTCAAATAAAAAGAAGAAAACAAACACCAAAGAATATATATCTTAGAATATTAATATATGTTTACTAAACATCACAGATACATCATATTTTTACTTACGAACATTGAAGAATACATCATAGAACATACATATATACTACATGAATATCAAATGTATATAAAAAAATAAAAAGAGTATTTTTATCAAAGTAATTAATTAGAGCAAAATAGCAAAAAACAAACAAAAACATAAATAATAAATGCTAAATATACATAATAAATCTATATCTATATCTACATCTATATCTATACCTAATACTAAAGAGGAAAAATTTCTCCACCCATTTTTTGGTATGACCTCCTCTAACTAACTCCGTGAATGTAAGACTATGTCTATTTGATTATATATTGTCCTTCAATTTATATGACATATATATACAAGATTTCTTGAGATATTATAGAATTGTAAATAAGTAGGAATCATAATCCCAATACAACCTAACCTAAATAGAAGTACGTCCTAATGGAATACGTTCCAATTTTTTTATGAAACTACGTCCGTTTTTGTTTCTTTTTTTTATTTGTTTGTTATTATCTTCTTTTTTTCCGTCCAGATGCTTTTCCTTCTTTATTTTAAAAAAAAATCCATTAGCAACTCCAGAGTTCTTATATCTAATAGGAGAGGCAAATAGATGTCAAAAAAGCAAAAACACCGGGGTAAAGAAGGCTCTATTCTTGTAAAAAATGGACATGAAAAACTAGACGCGCAAAGAAAAGCAGGGATATCCATTCGGCTGCACTAGATTTGGCCGTATTATTTTCATTCTTATGGTGAAGAAACAGAGACTGAACCGAGGTTGCTATCTCCTACCCAAACTGGTCAATCACATAAGTATGCACCTATCTAATTACGTGCATGAACATAACATTCTTGCATTTATTGGAAAATAAAAAAATAGGTAGGGAATTACCCTGCTGATTTAATCAAAAAATTTACGTGCATGAACCATTTTTTTTTGGAAAACTTACATGTATGAACAAATCATCTCATTGGCAGGTACCGAGTCTATTTTTCCCTTTTATAAAATGACGTGTGCAACACCTTTAACTCGGCCAGCTCATGTTTGAGGTTTGTTTTTTCCTATTAATATTGGTCACATAAAGTCCAAGCCATATACGATACCTTTTTTTTTCCAATTCACAATTATTAGTTTGATCTTGTTATTTTGATCCCAATGGAAATATATCCCTTCATCCTGGTAGCTAGGAATCACATCAAATATAGCCTCTGATCACATATACCTGAATACAAATTTCTACTCTAAATAGAAAAAAATAAAAAAAACGATATTTCTTTCCATAAAAAAAATTCTACACCGCGCGTTGAATTGTTTCCCCCATTGCATCGCACGGGCACGTCTGCTAGTAAATAACTTAAGCAAGAAAAGTAAAAATAAAATTTAAAAAATCATATGTATACTTACGCAGATATGACATGTATCTCACATAAAATAATAAATCAAAATATATAAAATAAAAAACTAAATAAAAACATAAGAATTAATTAGGGGGGAAATTATGAAAATTGAAATTAAAATCAAAAAGTGATTGGAAGTATAAAAGGCCACATAGTAAAAGAAAAAAATAATAAAATGGAAAAAGGAAATGAAAATGCATAAATAAAAATAAAAATAAAAAACAACACAGAAAAAAGGAAAAAATAAAAATAAATAGAAAAAAGGACAATATAAACTTAGGGACTTGCTGAATTTCAGGTGCCTGAAATTTAGATTTCTTTCAGGCGACAGTAATTGCACATATTTTGTACTATAAATGCAGTTTTCGTTTGTTGCAATTTTTGTAGACATAATTTTTTAGTCCCGAGAATAAAAAACCGAACAACAACCTACAAAATCTAATATATATTGACACAAAAACAATTTAACAATTTACAATTATTTTTATAGTTAGACAAGGACAAAAATTTATATGTTGTAATACAAAGACAAATAACAAATCATAAAAGTGATAGTTTACTTATACAAATTAGTAATACAAGGTGGTGTCTGAAATTATCTTAAAATTCAGTCACCTGTAATATAGGAGAAGTGATAAACTTACCTAACGAACTAGAGTTCGAGTGTTAGGAACAACAGACAAGAGCAGCAAAGTGTGCCATAGCTTGGACCATCACCGCTTCGTGGGCCATCTTCACGTATGTCGGACATGCTAGCCTGGGCCGCAGGTGCCGTGGACCGGAAATCTCGTGGGATGGGCACGGGAGGAAATCTCGTGGGATGGTTCGCCCATCGCCCCGCACAAGTGCACAACCCGCATGCATTCCTGTCTCCGACGACTCCGCCGCCGCCGAGCTACACAAGGTGCGGAGGCCTTCGTTGTTGGTCTCTTCGCCGGCGACGAGCACCCACCAGCAGGTATTCCCACCCTTCCTTCTCTTCCCTTCCTCTTGTGCGAAGCCGAGCACCCGAACCCTAACTTAAAAGATATTTTGCTATTTGATTGATGCCTACTAACTTCAAACTTTTTGCAAAAATTATCGGGTGTATATGTGCACATCATCTCCCCTTTTAACTGGTCCGTCCCTGAGGCATAGCATTGACTGCTGTGGCCACAAACTGCGCTAGTTTTGCTTTGATTATCTCCTAATAATCCAGCAGATATCTGGTATTTCCATGACTTATTTGATAACATCGCTTCAAAGTATCTACCGTTGGTTTACTCAAGTTGTGTTTACCTGATTTTCCTCGCAAAATTAAAAAGTTGAGTCGATTTATCATTTATCCGTGATAAAAACTGGGCTGCATCAGACGTGGTGTGTGTTCCACGTTTCCTTGAGCAAAACTAGGCACCTGAAAGTTGACATCGAGAGCTATACAAGGAACCTAGGGTTCAGAAATAACAAAGTTGTCTGCTATCATTGAAATCTGCAATGAACCTAGACTTCAGAAAGGACAAAACTGCCTACTATGGTTATGATATATAGCTGTGTGACATTCCTGCACTAAGCACAATAAAGGGAAAAGGAAGGCAAAAGAAACAAACCTGTAGGATATGGCCTATCTGGGGAAGAGAATTTTCTAACTTGCATCATACAGAACTAACCAAATGATTGAGTTCATAAAACATTTTACTGAAAGCATTTCGGAATGAGAAAAATATAAATGTGTGATGATATGTAGTGTAACTTTTATCTGCAACCAATACTTGATGTCGAAGTTGTCACCTATGATATGACTTCGTCCGAATTATATCTAGTGCTTCTTTTGTCATCTTGCAGCTTTGGCCACTCAATGTCAATGGTTACGTGTTAGAGGAAATGTCAATGTTTACTAAGGAAGCAGTCCAATCATACTGCCAAGTGCCAAGAGCCTCTGGTTGGTCTACTTTCGTTATCATATGAAAATATAAATCATTTTCTCTGCTGAGCATACTCACATTCATCAGGAGAGAAAGGAGAGACGTGAATATCAATTATTTGATGGGTTTGCATCATAAATTTATGAGTTCGTAAGATAAGTTAGAAATCTAAAATCTGAGCAGTTATTGTTTATGTTGGGTATCAATTTTCAAATTGTGTGGACATTTTTTTTCTGCATATTTTTGTATGCCTATATCAGTTATGTGAGAATTTCTGATAGCTTTAAATTTTTAACATCTAATTTAGTTCTTTTTATCCAAAGAAAGGTATATAGATTGACATCTTGTACCTGAGATCTTCCTTCAACTATCAAAGGGAACTAGGATTCCACTCAGTCCTCATCGACAGAGGTAAGCAGATACAATTCTTCATATTACATTATTACAGCCTATAGTTTGTTTGTATCTAGCCAATAAACACATAGAGAAGCCAACGCGAAAGAGAGCATTCAGTTTAAGTCAGATTTGGTCGCATAGAAGGTCAAGTAGAGGGTCAGACGTGAGTCTTTTATATTCTGGTTGGGTTGTTTCTTGGTGTATGCCAGGTGTCCAAATGATTTTTTCTAGTGTTAACTCATGACCTCCTCATACCCGCTAGGTGGGTAAGGAGGTTTGTATGAGATTCTCTTCCCTTTTCCTCTTTAATGCAAAGATACGCGTGTCTTCTGCATGTTCGAGAAAAAAAAGTTTACAGTCAGATTCAATTAAATGGATTGTATTTAACATACATGGAATAGAATTCTGGCCATTTGACTAAAGGACAAAATGAAGGAAAGATAGGGCAAAAAAAGGCCCACCACATTGACATCTCTATACTTCTCATGTGTCCAGTGGGCAATCTTCTGGGTAAGTTGGATATCTCCGTTTTCTATCTATGCCTCTCTTAACAATATAGCAGTTGAATGCAGTTAGGGTGTCTCCATAGTTCTACAAGTTGAGACAAGAACATCCAACAGTTTTCGTTCCAGGAGATTGCCTGTTAGAAAAAGTGCATATAGTCCAAAGCTGCAAACAGAAGATGAACTTTATTTCCTGTGGGGGGTATCCGCCAATCCTGGTCTCTGACTTTCAGTGACAGATTATCTTACACATAAAAATTTACCACAAGCATGGATCATTCATAATTCTCATTCTTCCCACTTACAAAACATTCTAGTACTAATAACAATCAGCAAAATGCATCTGGTTTATTTATAGGGTAGGGCTCAGGACTTAGGAGAATTTAATGTAGAATAACTTCATTGACTTCCTAGAAAGAAGATCGGAAGGTCCTTATTTATCAGCAGGCGGACAAAAAGAGCTGGAATTTTCAGCGTCTCCTAGCAGCAGTTTCTCTCTGTGCATTGAAGTAGACAGCAGCTACAGGGAGGCCAAGGTCATTTTCCTCAGCGAACTGCCGAGTGTTGAAATGATCTCTGGAGGATGGCACAGTTACAGTTTGCCTACCCTTCTGCTTGAAGAGCACAAAAATGAACCTGTGGATACCAATGTTTGGTCTTGGGCTCTCGTAGCTTATGACCTCTCGCCCTGCAATTAAAAGATGCATGGGTATTAATTCAAAGAACAACTGAAACATGGAATAGACTTAAGCATGAATCAGCAGAACCTACCAAAGGAGGCATCTGTTGTCCCAGGTATATCAGTCACGATCCTGCAAATGTAAAGGATACCATTTAGCCAGATTACTAATTGAAATGCTAAAAAATATGCAATTTTGTTATATGAAAGATATGGTTCTATCTTCCACAGCAATATATGCTATTTGACACCCCTACTAAGGTATGAAATACTGAATATTACCAATGAAGGTGCTCCCTTAGATATGGATCACTTGGTCCTGGGACATCTGGGTCTGTCATAACCTGAAATTTGATGACCATGGCCATCAGGGAAGGGATAGCATTTGTAGAAGGTTTACCAATGATGGAACATTTGACTGCTAACCAATGTGAAGAAAGACCGCAAGTCACCCCCTTGAACCTCTACTCTAGGTTTAGATACAACAGCTGATGGGTAGATCTCATGGCCATTGAATACAAGTTTGTTTGAGTTGTAGGTCACTATCATCTTCACACATGGGTTAAAGGAGTCGAGAACTTCTCCAATCACCCGTCCAACAATGAGAGGCTCCACAGACCTAGACATGGTTGGAGGGACAGGTATTTGTATGCTGCACAAGAAATACTCTGAATGGAGCAAGGGAATGCACTCAATGATACGCCGTGAACTGCTTATTGGGCATTGGTAGAGGACAAGCCTCTATTTATAGCGGTTAGGAGGCTGCTGCTGAGTGTAGGATAAAAAGATGATGTGAGGCATGTGTGCCTTTTAGTTGGGTATGGTGTGGATGCAGCTGAAATGGCAACAGGAGGGTTGTACCGCTTTTCCCAAGGAAGCCAACAAAGGATGTCATATCTTCTGGAACAGTTACAGATAAAATCTATGCAAGTGATGCTTCATCTCTCATCTTTCAAGTTCTTGGGATAAAGCATTTTTTCTCTTTGATGACTACGTATGTGCAAAATTGTTCTTTCATGACTCAAACAAAGTATTTCAGGTCACCATGGAAACCACAAGAAAATATGTGATATACCAATATGCTTAATTCTTTATAAAACATAACACACCTCCGGGAAGTGGGCCAGTAAAGACTATGGTGCTGAACTATCTGATATTATTGGGAAATTTCTCCCTATCTACATGTAGGGTCTACATGACAGTTACTTTGCAGAATTTGTTGCTTAATGATGTTATCAAATTATCACGTGTCATTGTCTCTGTACCCTTCCGAAATAGAAAAAGTGAGCTTTTACATAAAATCGATACCATCAGATTTGTGAAGAGCACAATTCAAGCACCTTATCATTTTTCCATTTTTTCCCCTTAAAATGACATTTATCTAGCTGTTCATGGCAAGTTAGGAAGTATCGCTTTGTGGAGAAAAAAAATGGAAAATAAAGGGATTTTTTTTTCCATTGGTTTGGAGACAAAAAAATTGCTGCATTGTTGACGTGGAAGCCTTTGTGCTCTGCAGAATATGATGCTTAATCACCTTATCAAATTTTTGTATTGGCTCCGCATTTTTTTAAGAGAAAATATATGAGCTACTCTGGAAAACGTGTAGTAGTATCTGATTTCTGGTGAGCACATTAAAATACCTTGTCGTGAAAAAAACATCTAGATGAAAAAAGTCTAATAGGGAAGTGTGACTTTTCTGAACGGAAAAAAAGGAATATGGTTCTTTAGAATTTGGTTTTTGGTGAAACTATCAATTCCATTTGGCGTGCTTGATTTGATGTTTACTTAAAGTGCCTATGTTCTTATCCTCCTTTTTTTCTACTATTTCCTTTTCATGATCTGGGAGACAAGATGCCCTGCACTGTCCGCATGGAAGCCTCTCAGCCCTCAAATGTTTATCTTTGCTGGTTTATTTGTTTAGGGAACCCTCATTTAGCCTCCCCTTTTTCTGTTAAGGAAAAGAGAAGCTTTGAGTTCAGTTGCTGCCAGAATCTTTGCTCAAACTGTGATACCAGTTGATTTACCATTACATCTGTTTATTCTCTTCTTTGGAATGCCATGACAACAAATCACTAAAGAGAATAAAGGAACAGAATGCAGTGCCACCACCACTTCATCATGTAGGGGTGCTGTCTAGTGCAGAGATGTCAACTCAGTTATAAAAAGTTCCTAGGCTCTTCTTGATTGAGCATTTAAAAATTCTTTATAGTTTTCCATAAGTGGTCAGTACTGTGCATTCTTCTGTTGTGGTCAATTGCCATCATGCCTGCTTGGCACCATGCTCAAGTGGTAGAAGTGGAGTCAAGTACGGCTTGGTGACAATTTTCTGCTCCTGGCCACTGCCATGATATTTGATTGAACCTAGCTAGGGTAGTGGAATCTCGTAGTTGTTCCAACCAATGGTAAGTGCATATAATTGCACCATTGGTAGGTAAATCTCAACAGGTCATATTTTTTTGGCAACTTTGACTAGTTTATTTGTCAATATCAGGTCAGGGCTCTCTCTCTCTCTCTCTCTCTCTCTCTCTCTCTCTTCTCTAATAAACGCACATTAGCACCTTTTACAACTTATAAAACAACCTCAACCTAGTGACAACTCATGCTTGGCACAATGGCTAAGATGTATGTAATGCTTTTAGCCCCGGCCTAACCCCAGTACTGCAGCTCCTCACCAGCGAGCAGTAAAGTTTTAACTATACTCTGGGACACAACATCAAACACACACCTGGCTGCAGTGATTCAACAAGGTCCAGGCACCAAGTATGGCAGTGGATGGATGGAGTGGTCAGGGCTTTGTCAAGGGCAAATTTTCATCCATACCATAACTTCAGGGGCACTTTTTTGTTTATTACACCACCAAGCTAGTCAATGACAATGTAGGGTCATCAGGTCCACATAACATCAACACAGGCTGATAGGCTTGCCACACTTGGGCTACCACACCCTAACTCCTGCCCTTTCCATGACCAGATGGATGAAACTATACAGCACTTGCTGATTTCTCTAGGCAAGCATGGTTTGTTGTCCTCCAGTTTTGGGACTGCAGCAGGTGGCTACCCAGCCAAAGCTCAGCAGGTTTCTCCTCAGGGTGGTTCCAAGCTCTAAAATCAGGGGGACAAGAAATTCAGGAACAATGTTTTCTAGTCGTCCGACTAATCGCGATTAGTCGTCCTTATCGGTCCAGCACGTCCGATTAGGGTCACCGATTCGATCAGGGCGACTAGAAACCTAGTTGTCCGATTAGTCGCGACGACTAATCGGACGATAAGGGCATGGACGACTAGTTGGTGACTTCATTTTTATGTTGGGCTGGCATCTGGCTTGCTGGACCATTAGACTCACTGTTTCTTTGGCCTGCTAGGGTTACCCATTATATCCTATTTGCTTCCCAGTTCCATTTTCTCTTCCCGCACAGCAGCCGCCACCTGCATTCTCTTACCCGCGCTGTTTCTCCAACCATCGGTGGCTCACCTTCTCCAGCCACGGGCGCCTCCACTCTCCAGCAAAGAGAAACTGCTCTCTTCCACAACCAGCTGCTCTTTCTCCCCGCCGGCCCTTCTCCCCGTCGGCTGCTCTCCTCCCCGCCGGCCCTTCTCCTTAGCCGGCTGCACACGGGTCTTCGTGATGAGCTACTCTGATGACGGTATGTGACTTCCCCTCTCCATCTTCTCCCCTCCTCCCCTATTCCTCATTCTGCAGCCTCTCTGGATCTCTGCTAAGTTACTTGGTGCTTGCTGTGATGTCCCTCTGCTATTCTCTGGTTCTCCATCATCCATCCTAAGAAGTTGTGCTTCTGCAGATGTATATATAGGTATATATATATAGTAGGTATATGTCCTGATATATAGGACAACTTGGACGACCAGCACGGTCGACTAGGCTCGACTAATCGGCCTAGTCGACGACTAATCACGATTAGTCGTCTGATCGGTCCCATGGCGACTAGGTTCGACTGGACGACTAGAAAACATTGTTCAGGAAAGGGCTCAATTTTTCTTTTTATCATCTTAGTTGTGTGGTAAACCTGGAAACATCGTAATGATTGCATTTTTTAATGGAATGACACCAAATGTATGGCTGCTAGCCAGGAGCATTTCAGAGGAAGGCACTCTGTGGTGTGCAGTGTCCTGCAGGTGCTATGGAGCATTTGTATGCATGCAGTTTTTGTATGACCTTGGTTGGTATGCTGAGTGGTGAGTGGTGATTACACATAGGCAAGATCACCAGTGAACTATTAACAATAGTAATTCTTGACTAGCTCCACTTACAGTAGAATCAATATAATATAAATAAAAGGTAGTCAATGGTTGCTTTTATCAGTATTGAGCTTCACTAGCAAGTTTCATTAATACACATCTCTGGGGAGCAGAATAATCATCTTTCACCTCCATGCAGATGGCGATGTTTCTTGGTTGCTGTCATGAGCTGGTTATTTGACACCTCGGAGGCCTGAAGCACCTCGGAAAAAGGAGCCGTCCACTGAGCCTTTTGTCTCCAGACCGGACATGCAGGTGAGGTGAGTGGTAAGTAACCAACCTGAATGACAGGAGGATCATTGTGGGGGCAACCGCCAGGAGGCAACTAGATATTCGGATCATGGCATGTAGACTTTGGTGGGACGAGGGCCATGCTGCAGCGGATCTCCATGGATCAAGGTGTCGCCACTTGATTGAGTACGAGTCAGAATCCAAACACACAAGATGATATGATGATACTGTACTAAAAGTTGTTATGAATGTGGGCGAGTTTCCGTGTGGGTTTGGGCTAGTTTTCCTTCCGTGTGGAATTTGGCAGTCAACGCCACCAAGATTTGGAAATATTGCATTTTTTATTATTTGTTTGTTTATCTATCCCACTTGGTGGGAAGCCGCAAGATTTTGGTTCAGAAAGTGGAAGTATTATTTGCTCATGTTTCTTTCTGGAGATCTCCCGGATTTGGAATGCCGGCAGACGCTGCGCGTTGCGTGGAGGCTCATACGCACGAGCAGAAATTTGCAGTGGTGACCAAATCATCCTGTATCTGAAGAACTGGCTGGCTCAGGACGCCACAAGTCCAAAGCTGTTCATTCATGCCTCATAATATTTTGCAACAATTCTGCCCAGTATCGCCACTGCCGCGATTCTTTTTTATACACTCACTCTATACTTAAAACTAAAGTTGTTTTAGACCGCGGTATGGTTTCCAAAGTATAACTTTGATTTCTTTCTTTTTTATTAAAATATTTATTGAATAGTGATTCTTTTTTTTATTAAAATATTTATGAAACTATTTTTTAAGACAAATCTATTCATATTAAAAGTTATTCATGATTTTTATCTCCAATGTTTGGTCTAAACCTTGTTCAAAACAACTTTATTTTTTAGTATAGAGGGAATATATTGTAGCTGGAAAGAACATGGAATATTTAAAAAAACATTGAGTTATCTACATGTAATAATTAATCAGATGTGTTTGTGCTGGAGCTCAAGCTGTGATAAAAATCTTTTTTTGGTAAATTTCTTTTTTGATAGAGCTCCTGTGTCGTAGTACCAAACGGAAAGCAAAACACTGTTGTTTTTGGGCCGTACCAGGACCAGAGCCCATTGTTGGCAGCAATGAGCTGGGTCGTACTCGTTCGTGCTGCTGCTCTCTTGTCTCCACGACAACACCAACCCGTACATGCGCGCTCCTGTTCCTGTACTGAAATCCACCCGCGTGATGATATACCAACAAATCCGGTTGCCTACAAATGCAAGCAGTACCAACTTGCACTATTTGCAGGCCTGGGCAGGTCATGTGATTTATCAGGTCAGTGCGTTTTCGCTATCAGCGATTCAGCGTGCACCCAAGAAAAATGGTCGCCAGTTTTCTGAAGCCTCTGAGTCATCTACCATTGTCCATTCATTGGCATCCAGGATGTGTTGTCAGTCACTCTCTGCTTTGGAGGCTCGACACTTACAGTACAACAACAATGTTGGATTCTCTCTAGTACCCACCCACATGCATTGCACTGCATTGCATTGCAAGCGAAGAAACTGAACCGCAGCAGCAGTCAGCAGTCAGCAGTCATGGAGCTGGGGATCATAGTACAGCTCTGATGGTCACCTGATACCAAGAGCACGCCTCTGCATAATCCACTGTGCTAAGCACCTTTGATGCATGCCTGATCTGCTGCCAGCTTTGCTCCATCGGCAGCACCAACAAGGCAACAACAGCTCATAGATGACTTGGATTTTGTACTGCAACAGGCAGCACCCACAGATCTTATCTCTTATTCACAGCAGTGACATGCTGATCCCCCCCCCCCCCCCCCCCCCCTCACTGTTGCAATCCTGCACAAAGCACATAAGCAGCAGCAGCAACACAAGAGCAAAACCTGACAGACAGGAGAGAGAGAGAGAGAGAGAGAGAGAGAGAGAGAGAGAGAGAGAGAGAGAGAGAGAGAGAGAGAGAAAGTGTAACCCTGAATCAGGTCGCACTCATAAGCACATGTGGTGAAATGCAGTGTACAATAATTATATCATAACATTGGGAAAAATGATAGAGGGCAACATCATTCCCCACAAAGAGATACTACATGGTAAAGTCGGAGCAGAAAGCTGTAATGTTTGCACCGGTCGACTGTCGACACACAAAAGTTCTGATTCTATTGCCCAGTTGTCACGCCAGATCTGTGCCTCTTCCCACATGTACCATGTTCACATACCCAGAAATCCGAAATTCTGAAAAGATGGTAAATATATTCAGATTTGCATAGTGTTTATAAAACAGAAACATAGATTCTACCATGAGGATGTAATAAGTTGTATGTACACAGCAGCAAAAGCTAGAGTACAATTAGTTAGGTACAATTAAAAAATAATTAAAGCAAGATGGGGTCCGGGTGGTCCATCTGTTGCAATCAGGCGACCAGTGGAATAAAGGACAACCGACATTGCAAGTGTTCCTAGCCACTCAAAGCTAAATTCAGGTTTACCTTCTCTCACCTCAAAGCACCAGATCTTGGAGAAAAAATGGCCCCTAAATTAGTCTTTGTTCTTCCAATTGTGTTCCTCGGCTTGGCGCTCCAGGCGATTCTCCGGCCACCGCCCCCAAAACTCTGTGGCTCCCCAGATGGCCCTCCTCTGACATCTCCCAGGATCAAACTCAGTGACGGAAGGTACCTTGCATACAAAGAAGATGGAGTACAGAAAGACAAGGCCAGGTACAAGATCATCACAGTACATGCGTTTGATAGCACCAAGGACTTCCCCTTACCTGTTTCTAAGGTAAATCAAAGAGCACAACATGACTAGAAGTGAGATACCTTTTTTCCCCACTTCATATTTTGCTTACAGCTGGTTTCTTGGAACTGTGAATCCAGGAGCTTGTGGAAGGATTGGGAATTTATCTCCTTGCTTATGATAGAGCTGGATATGGGGAAAGTGACCCGAATCCCAACCGGCATGTCAAGAGCGAGGCACTGGATATCGAGGAGCTTGCTGACCAGCTGGGGCTTGGGCAGAAGTTTTATGTCTTAGGGACCTCAATGGGAGGATACTCAGTCTGGGGATGCCTCCAGTATATACCTCACAGGCAAACATAAACTTCAACCACACACATGTTAATGAGATATGCAACTCTTCAGATATGTAAAAGCTCCATATGCCGTGTGTGCAGGCTTGCAGGAGCCGCGTTGGTTGTGCCAATTATCAACTACTGGTGGCCTTCTTTCCCAGCTGAATTATCCAGGCAGGCCTTCAAGAGACTTATTGTGCCAGAGAAGAGAACTCTTTGGATTGCACATAACATACCATCCTTGCTTTACCTGTGGATGACCCAGCGGTGGCTCCCTTCTTCTGCAGCAGCCATGCACCACCCTGAAATATTTAGCAAGCATGATATGGAGGTTCTTCAGAAGATGATGGCAATGCCAAAATTCATTGAGGTAAATTTAATAGCAGAACATGTTAATTTCATGTAAAAGAAAGATATCAGATCATGAAATGCTACTTGACAGAGTCAGAGCAGGTCAATTTAATAAGAATGAGAATATAGAAGGATTAGCTTCCTAAGCATTCATGCCATAGAGACAATAATATACTAACATATTTACATGAAAAATACACCAAGAAAAAGTATTAGAAAAACATATGTATTCAAAGCTGACCTGAAGCAATGCAATATAGAAAAATAACATATGCCTTTGTAAGATTTCTTGACATGACACTGATTTTCTACTACATTTTTCAGAATAAATCAAGGCAGCAAGGCATTTATGAATCACTCCACCGTGATTTACTTGTCGCTTTTCGAAGTTGGGAGTTTGATCCAATGAACATTACCAATCCATTTCCTCAAAATGAGGGTTCTGTACACATCTGGCAAGGATACGAAGATAGGTTGGTGCTTGTTGAGCTGCAGAGGTACATTTCCAAGAAGCTTCCGTGGATCAAGTATCATGAAGTCCCAGAAGGTGGACACATGTTCATCCTGGCAGATGGATGGGCCGACCGAATTCTCAAGGCACTCTTGTTAGGAGAAGAGCCCCTAGATGTGTGACAGTAGGTCCATTTTCAAAATGTTGAAGAACTGCAGCTGCCAGCTACTATTTTGCTTATTAATTTTGTTACCCAAGGTGTACACTTGTATTCCTAGGACACCAAGACTAGTCTAATTCATAATATGATAGACTTTCCAGCATATCAAGTCATTACAACAGCAGCGAGATCATTGTACTCCTCCCATACACATACTACTATCTAATTTATTCCAGATATCAATTACCAAGTCATTACAACAGCAGTGAGTCCCATACACATACAGTCCTTTGGTCCAAAATTGATGTCATCCCAGAAAGCGCGTAGTCAAACATTCAAATTGGAGAGTTGAGTGTTTTGAGTCCTTTCTTTCTTGAGCACTAGACAAATCCTACAAGTGCGCAGGCACTAACAGTCTACATAGAAACATTAAAATAAAGTACACATAAGTTTACTACCAATAAAAGTCTACATAGAAACATTAAAAGAATGTACACATCAATTTACTACCAATAGAAGTTTTTCAGGTAAGCACCCTAGAAATGGAAACCATACATAAAAGCAAACAGCATACACTTGAATCCAGTTATTGGAAATGAAATAGCATGGTGCGCCACACCAGGTAGCATCAGTGCTTCAGCTCAATCAGACTTGCAACGACCATAGCTGATCTACAGCAGCTGTTCATTCAGAAGGAAAGAGCCATGTTAGATTCATCAGGCTTCCATCTGGTGCCTGAAGGTTGTCGTCTGCTATTTCCACAGCAAATGGCGCCAATGTACCATCCTCATGTTAAACACAAACTTATTAAAAGGAGACACATTTCTAGAGTGGTTGAGGCCACCATCAATGAAGTAGATAAGATCATCTTCGACTCCGTCATACAGACATGCACTGAATGAATTGCTGCTGCAGGGGCTGATGAAGATGCAGTCGCCATCCAAGCTGTTGATCTCAGTGAATCCGAAAGGGTTTGTGCTCAAGTCCACCTCAAATACCCCAATCTTACAAATATTCTGCCAGCCTTCAGGTCCCAAGTATATCACAACCAGCAATAGTTTCCCATGCCACTTAACTATGTTCCACCTCTGTCCATAGCTATCCTTGACCTCTGGCAGTTGAGTCCCACAGTGCTCAACACCAGAAACCATCAGGCCACTGTCGTCTTCTGAGATGTCAAAGACAAAGAGGTTCGAGGTGACCCTGCTAAACATGTAGACCTTTCCCTGGTACAAGGCAATGTCACTGAACTTACTGATGCAGCTATCTTGGCACACGCACCACATACTGTCGCACGCCCGTCATAGCCCCGTCGGCGCAGAAGGAGAAGTCATTCTTCAAAAAAAAAAAAAGAAAAAAAAGGAGAAGTCGGAGAGCACGAGCAGCGGGAGCGGCCGCCCGTGGACGCGCGCCACGCCCGGCACACGGAGCGCAACCTGGCGCGGTCGTCGACGCGGGGGAGGCGACCGACCACGAGCCCCAGGATGTCCGCCCACAACAGGAGCTTCAAGTCCCGCCCCGCACTGGGCCTTGGTGGCTCAGGAGCCGGAGGGCATTCCGTCAAACGCCTTGCTTGCACCCAAGCCACTGACGGGCGACTGGGGTGGTGAGTGCCCGTGTGGGGCGCGGCCTGGTAGAGGTGGGCCTCGCCTCCGTCTTCGGGTAACTGTGCTCGTGCCGCGATCCATGGCCGCCTTGGATCCTCGCCCCCCGACCCCCGTGGAGATGAGGCCCTTGAGCCGGGCGCTGGCTTGCCTCGCCTCCTTCGCATCGCACGACAGCACAAGCCTCGGCTGCTACACTGACATTGGCTAGCGCTTCAACTCGCGGTAAAAAATGTTGCCGTGTGTTTTTTTTCAGAAAAAAAAATGTCTTTTTTTTTTTGGAAAAAAAAGGCTTGACTGCCTTTCGGTGTCTGTCTTGTGGGCCGCCCATCTTATTTCAATGTGTGAGAGATGCGTATCACTATATTAGAAAACAAAAAAATGGGCACAGAGAAACCCGTAGAACACACCCACACACCACGACACAAAAAACAACATACGCACCTACGGATACAAGATATGTCCCATTGATCAAGATACTCTTCAATGGCCCTAATAGATAATGCTCATCTAATATCAGAGAGCCTTCTCTGTTTACCTTATGTGTTTGCACTTGTATCAGAAAAGAACTGTGAACAAGAGAACAACTTATCCTTAGTTCTTTTACGCCATGTTCATTTGGCTTATCAGCCATCGAAACATCACAACAAAATAGTTAAAAACAACATTAGCCGGCTTATCAGCCACCGAAACGATCACCCGAACATAACATTAGATACAAGTGCAAACACATAAAGGCACAAGAGTAGATATATTCTGACCATGTAATAATCTGTCTGACAAAAAAAAAGTGCATTTTTTACAGCCTCCAACTTCTGAGACAATGGCATGGAGAAGAAAGCTCTGATCAAACCCTGACCTTAATAGGTAAGGCTACCCAGGGGCGATCTGGCTCACAGTTTTGCGCAGCCAAAGCCATCTCATATGGAGATTCCATCCCAAGTTCTGTAAATTGAAGATACGAAGCCCACCAAGCTCAAAAGGCCGAGTCAATTTCAGCCTAGAGCAGTGACCACCTTGCACATCCCTTTCTTCCTCTCCATAGGAAACCTCTCCTGATTTTACCAATGGCCACGAGAGCAGATAAACCAACATGAAAGTGAGCACAAATTGAACCAACATTCAACTTCCAGCCATTTTCAAAAGGTCGGCTTTCCATCCAGGAAGCTTATCTGCTATCTTATCAATGATTGTTAGCTTGCACAAGGAAAGAGGCAGGCCGAGATATTTGCATGGATAGTCCATGAACTAACAAAGGAGTCCCTGTATAGCTGTAACTTCACTTTCTGTGCATTGGATGGGTAGCACACTACTCTTGTGAACATTACTCTTTAGACCAGATGCTTCACCGAAAAGCTGAAGCAAACCCAAAGTTATTACACATCACTAGTTGAAGGTTGATATTTGGTCCAAAGTTAATTCAACACCACCACATGTTTGGAGTCCTTGTTTCCTAGTTTGTTGTGTCTTGTAACAGCTAGTAACCCAGATGATGATATTTTGCTTTCAGTAATTCAGGACCAATGCTCTGGTCTAAAAAAACATTCTTTTTTGCCAATTTTTTTATGATTATACCAACATAAAATATTCAGTTTTATTAGATGAAAACATCAATGGAGTCATCAGAATTGCACCAATGCCATTATTAAATCTATTACTTTTATAGCATATGCTTAAGAAAGAGATGGTCCATATTGTGCAATGGAGGCCATATTAGTGAACTGAATGACAAGTGGATCAGACCATTGGTAGTCCTATAACTTGGCAGTCCACAAGTCTTAAGAAAACAAATTATAAAAATATGCAGTCATTGTCTAGATAAGATCAAGAAAGGCTTCAGTACATGAGCATTCTCTCAGTGTTTTCTTAAAGTTTATGGTCTGAAAAATTGATAAGACGAACAGAAAAATTAATAAGATTGCATGTGCCTCATTTCTACAGTTAGTCAATCAATAAAAAAAATCAAATATCAACAACCACCATGGAAGAAAATAAAGCTCACAACTGATCAAATCAAATGAGTGGCATTAGACAATAGCATGCCTAACTATGTTAGGCATTAGTACCAATGTACCATTGAAGCTTGCATATGAGTACAGGCATATCATGTGACATATTAGCTCGTCCATGATTATGATAATATGCATGTTGTCAAAACTCACTTGCATACAGGCCATACACTTTCCATTTCTACTTATTTGGTAAAATCACTAAACAAGACTAAGTAGCATTTAATACATATATTCAGCTACAGGTTTGCACCTCAGATCCAGCCTCTTGCGAACTCTGGAGCTCTGAAGTTTTAACACAAGTGAAACACAAATGCTGATGTGGGCCAAAAACTAAAAGACCCTTTTTGATAAAAAAAAATGTGTTCATGTCAAATAACAGTTGGGGCAGAGCTGAATTTTTTAAATGAATAATCTTCTCATTAAATGATTCAATGAATGAGAATACAGTTACATATCTGACAGGTCAATATACTATGACTTATGCCTATGGCAAAATTGATGGTGATACAAGAATTATTCGTTACAAAAAATTCTTGGTATGTTCTTACCAAGACAGATCCTATATGTAATTGAAGAAAGCTCAGTTGCAAAGACCCACAGCCATTTACTATTTCAGCTAGTTGGGTAAGGAATTGAAGGCCAACAGGTTTCCAGTATACCTTATCAGAAGGAAATAACAAAGGGGACAGAATTGTATCAAGAGATGTTTTTAGAAACAGAGCAGATGCCTACCACGCAGTTTTCACTAGAAAACGTATCTCCATAGATATGATGCCAAGGAAAGAATTCTGACAAGGTTTAAGCAGCAAGGGGAAGACCTGTTCGTGATCAACTATTCATTTGTGAAGCACCCAGCTGATTAACTAAGAGAACATGGTCCCAAAGTCTTGCTTTTCATCTTTTGGATGGAATTGCCCCCAAACTCCATCTATCATCTCTGAGCAGCAAGAGGAAGGCCTGTTTGTGCTTAACTATTCGTTTAGAAAGCACCCGACAGCTTAACTCAGAGAATGTTGTTTCAAACTCTCTTTTTCTTTCCGTTTTGAAATGAATGGCCCACAACTCCATCTATCACCTCTGGCCTGAAAACAAAAACGGAAATATGGTTGGAGACACGAGCAAAGCTAGATAACAAGCCACTGATGAAGAGAAATGTGCATATAGGAGAAAGCTCTTACAGGGAGATATCAGCGAAGTAAGGACAGAAGGACAAGCTTTCAGAGATCGATCATTCTATTCACCCAAAACGACATTCTCCATGTACTCAATTGCATGGTGCATGTGACCTTCATCAAATCCCTTGAACAAGGCCTTATGTGTTACATAATCTGGATGAATACCATTCTGATTCATTTCAAAATAGAATCTTATCGCATCTTCCCAGTTTCCCTCTTTACAGTTCCCATCTATCAACAAAGTATATGTGTATTTGTTTGGCACCAATCCCCTTTCTAGCATTTCATGAAAATGACGATAAGCCAGTTGAGTTCTGCCCATCCTACACAATGCATGTATGAGGACATTATATGTTATTTCATTAGGTTGAACTCCTTCCTCCAGCATCATTCGAAACCAGCCATATGCTGAATAAAGGTTTCCTCTTCTACAATATGCATGAATAATAACAGTGTAGGTCACAGTTGAGGGTGGCAAACCATCTGAGATCATGTCATTAAAAATTTTTCTTGCTTCTCTTAGGAGTCCCTTTTCACAGTGCGCATGAATCAAGCAGGTGTATGTGATACAGTCAGGCTGTAAACCATTACTGACCATCTTCATCTTCAGCTCTTCGGCATCTTTCAGGTTACCAGTCTTGCACAGCCCATCAATAAGAATATTATATGTCACTGTATCAGAAGATTTGCCTTCCAACATCATCACCTCTCTCAACTGGAAAGCTTTGGAAATAGCCCCTAGGGTTAGCTCCGCACGAATCCTTGTATTATAGGCAAAGCAATCTGGCTGCAAACCTTTGCTCAGCATCTCATCAAAGAATTCTCTTGCCATAGCAAGGTTACACGCATTATGCGAACCCTTCATGAGAATTGTATATGTACAAACATCAGGCAAACAACCCTGCTCTACCATTTCCTCCTTCAATCTCCTAGCTTCCTCTAAATCACCTAATCCACAATAACCATCGATAAGAATGTTATATGTCAAAACTGTTGGTTCTAACCCTGCACACCTCAAATCGCCAAACAACAAAAGAGCCTCTTCAAGCTACCTGCCTTACAATACCCATTTAGCAAAGAATTGTAGGTGATCACGTCTGGTTGCAAGCCCATCGCCCTCATTTCCACAAACTTCACCTGTGCAGCCTCTACCTGTCCATTTTGAAGCAGCCCATGGATCATTGCATTGTATGTCACTACTGTAGGCATTATGCCCTCATTCTCCATCTCCAGCTGCAAATCATCAGCCTTTTTGACAAAGCCCCTTGCAAGCAACCCAGTGATAAGTGGGTTATAAGTGAAGGATGAAGCCTTCTTGGACAGCCGCATTCCCTCAACCATCTCCGCTGCCTCCTCAAGATCACCTTTCCTAGCCAACCCAGTAATCACCACATTTTGTGTGACATCGTTCGGCAAGCAACCACTCCCCCGGGTCTCCATCTCCTTCAGCAGCATGGCAACCTTGTCCTTGCTTCCCTCCTTCAAGAAAGAATCCAGCAAAGTATTGTACGTGACAATACTCGGCTCAATCCCGAGCTGGAGCATCTCCGCGTGCACAGCACAAATGTCGTCCCACCTGGCCGCATCACGCAATACATGGAGCACACGGTTACAGTCTTTAACGTCAGGGGCCACGCCGTGGCTTGCCATCTCGCGGAAGGCGGACAGGCACAGCATCGAACAGGTGTCGGGCGTAGCGTCGCGGGCTTTGCATTCCTTCGAGTACTTGGTGGACAAGCGTAAGAGGAGGCTCAATAGTGACTGTGGGGCGGGAGAGAGGGGAGCGGATAGGAGGAGGGACACGAGGGGGAGGAGGAGGCCGAGGTGCAGGGCGCGGAGGGAGACCGAGTAGGCTGCCCGGATGTGGTTGGCTCGGGCGAGCGGGACGAGGACGGCGGCGAACGCGGGCGCGGAGCGGGGGAAGCCACACGGGGTGGTCTCCGCCCACCGGAACAGCTGGCGCGCGAGGCCCGGGAGGCCGCGGAGCGCCGAGTGGACGTCGCCTGTGGTGAGCACCTGGCGGAGAGGCTCCGGCGGTGGGGGGTCAGAGGCGAGGAGCGCGGCGAACGGGTTCTCCTCGTGCAGGGGCGGAGGCGGCGGAACCAGCGCCGGCAGCGAGGAGGAGAAGCGGATGCTGGAAACAGCTGCTACGGCGGCGGCGGCGGCTACAGGAGCTTGTGATTTGCAGTGTGGGATGTTGAATAGCATGGATTATGATTCTGGTACCGCCCGGCGACGCCTCGCCATGAATGATGGCGCGGCGGCAGCGAGAAGGAATCTGTGGCAATGGCTGCGACGCATCCAATCCACTAGATTCCAGCGCCCGTATGGGGTCGAGGGCGCGAGCCCCAGGCTGCGGCCCCCGACCTGGAGTGGAGGGCGCGCGGAGGGGGGCCTTCACTGAGATGCCCAGGAAGCGGCGGCGGAGCCGGCGTTGACGGCGATGATGCCTAGGCAGCGGCAGCAGCGGCGGCGGCGGCGGCAGCTGGTGAGACAGAAAGGCGCCGCGGGTTGGAGAGGAAGAGGGATCGGAGGAAACCAAGGCCACGTCCACGTTTACCAGCGCAGCGCTGGCACTGGCGCCGAAGGTGCATACGCCATCTGCACCGTTCATTTGCATCAAGATTCGTGCAAGAATCTTGTCTTTAGATTAAGTGCTTCCGCATCACTGAATCCTGACCAAATCCGACCAGAGTATGAACGCTGCAAAATCAAACTGAAATGATAATTTTTTTTGACATGAACCGTGAATTCGAGGGTTGATTATGCAAGTACAAACATACAGTGAGAGTGAACTGTGAATCTCCATGTCCAAACTACAAAGGGCATCGAAGAAACCACAAAACTATTGTTTTAAAACAAACACAAAAAACTTAGTAAAAGTAGAGGTTTCAAATCCACGACAAAAAAAATTAGAGGTTTCAATTACTATATACTCAAATTGGACCCTTTCTATTCTATCGGTATAACAGATCCCAATTCTGGCATCCCGCTGAACCCTGACTTCACGCTCATCTCAATTTCACCATTAGACCAAAAGGTTCAGTATAAATGAATGCAGCTATTTCAATTGACGACAACAAATCAGTCACAATAAGCACATCTGATAGGAAGCAGGACCAGGTGCAGGTGGTCGGTGATGTTGTAATGCTCTTATATTTATTTCATACATCAGAGAACACCACAGTCCACAGATGAGTTTTACATGCAAATGGATTGTACCAACTTACAGACAACATCAATCATGTGAGGACCTTCCAATGTGATCCCTTATAAGAGGAATCGAATGGGATAACGATGATCGCAACCTAATTCTGTTGCTCCCAGCTGTATACGACTACAACATGGTTTAGTGAGCCAAATTTCAATGCCACCTATGTACATATATATGGATACTGCAATGGAAACTCCATTTGCAATAGTACAAGGGGCTCATAGAGAAGGAACTCAAGCCAAAGTTTGAAGTTTCTGATCTTAATGTATTACTAGGAAGGTCCAACAACACAACAGTCAATAACTGTCTTCATCTGTCTCAGGCCTTCGGAGGTAATAACGCAGACAATTGATCAGAGCCTATACAAAAGCAAAATAAAGTGTGCAAAGTGAACATAATGAAGACAGAAAAAAAAAATATATCACATTGAGTAGAAATGATTATGATGCTGCTGAAAGTATACCTGAGATAAGGAGCTGTTTAGTTTTGCACCTCTGTAACTTACATGGAACTTGTCCTTTGCAACCAAACCCTGTATAAAATGCCAAATATCAATCTAATAGGCTTTAATGGTCTTAGTTGAAAAAGCAATGAAGTGAAAAAGCATACTTCAGTATCAATCTCAGCTGATTCCACATCAATATTTGTGTCCGCGATGATCTTGATTATCTCAAGAAGTAGGCCAGGCCGATCGGCTGTCTCTACATAAAGCATGCTGCAAATTTCAACAGAAATCAATGAGGAAGCAATTGATGCAGCAAATTTCAACAGAACTCAGATTCTACTTATGTTAAAAGTGATTCTTGGGGAAGGACAAATATGCATTTCTAACATGTTGAGATAAATCAAAGTTCAAAGGAACAAAGGGTACAACTAAAAGACAGGCACCAAAAATGATTTCAAGCTGATTATTACGTCAAAAGCAAAATACAGGGCTAAAAGAATCCTGAAACAGTTAATGATACATATTACAGAGCACACAATTACATAGGCTGAAGGAGGAAAAATAACTTTGATGGCCTCACGTAATATTGTGTTGCCCATGCCTACATGTTCTTGGCCTATCTGTGATGCTTAAAACTTTCTGCTGTAACCAGATCCAATTTACTCCCTCCATTCCAAATTATAAGACAATCCAAGCATCTCATGTTTGACCAAAATTATACAGAAAAATATAAAGATTTATGACATCAAATAGGTATACTATGAAAATATAATTGATGAAGAATCCAATGATACTTAGTTGGCATCATAAATGTTATTATATTATCATATAAGTTTGGTCAAACTTGAGATGCTTTGACTCTCCAAGATTCTTAGAATATCTTATAATTTGGGATGGAGGGACTACTAATTATTTGATTTGTGAAAGAAGTAATGAATAGCTCATTCCAGTCTTTCTACAGGAACTGATACTACAAAACGCAGCCAGCATGGCTCAAACCTAAGAGGTTATGGCTTATGTCTTGCTGTACAGGTGTACATGAATAGCTAATTTATTCTGAAGTAAAAAATATTTGGACATATATCACTTGGTGTTAGTGCTTATTTTCAAATGTTGAAATGTATAGAACTTCTGCTAGGATAAAACAATACACATGGGCATGCAAACCATAATATTGACATATATAGCATGACACATCATGAAACATGCAAAATAACAGTTAATCTAGAAGTGGTTGTATGTGCTTGGATCATGCTAAATAAAGGAGCTAGCAGAATCAAACCTTCTTTTTGGTCCATCATCTTCAACAACTATATGTGTTGCAATATCGACAACAACCTGCAAGTTCGAAGATCAAAGAATGCAAGTTCAGGCTTAATAATATTTCAAAGATTGAAGCACGAACCAATAACATAACAGTATAAATTTGAAGCCTTCCATTTTCTAAAATAGAGAGAATTCACAGATTGTAGTTGAAAAGATGTCTAAACCCAGATAACACTATGCAGCACAGTATCTGAAATTACAGAATGGAATGCAATATACTTGCCTTCTTTTCAGGAGGCTTTATACCAAAAAATTCACCCATCGCTAACTTCTCACTTGATTCCTATACAAGGATGAATGACTACTATGTTAGTTACATTCAATGAAATAATAAAAGATAGGTACAGCAATAGTGATGCAGGGTAACAACTAACACGCACAAGAATTTGAAACATACAGGATGATACTGGAGAAGGTTGTTGATGATGGTTAGCCGAATCCTTTCTAACATGTCAGGGTCCTCAACCTTGCGTCCACTAGATACATACAAAAGGGAGGGGAAATATTACTGTAAGAACTAATCCACATAAAAATTCTGCAGTGCTAAAGTAACGCTAAAGCATTTAAATGGAAACTTGGTACAAAGGTCCTTAGGGTGCCACCCTTTTTTCATCTAAGATTGAACAAGGGATTTCAAGGAGGAATGTCAATACTCCGAATGATTGATATGTGACAAAACATATGTGCGAGGATTATATGATTACTATCAAATATCTGAAGAAAACACTAGGCTAGATGAAAAATCTATGTGTGTACAGGTTCAGAGTATAGTTGAGAAACCTTATCACATGAAAGCTGAACAAAGGTAGCATAAATGTGCCGACCCTATGCACTTAGGCATTAATTAAAAGGGGATGTAAATGCATATGTGCAGGAATAGCAAATGCTCTCTTTGGTTTTCCACGTAGACACACATAACTAGATGCTGCACGCGAAAATAAAACAGGAAGGGGCAAGCACCCACAATCGCATGATGTGGAACTTTGTTTGTGTGACAGCTGATTCAGTTGTCACACTTCCTTTTGTGACATCAAGGCCAAGGTCCTTGAGTGCTTTCATCTGCAAACAGTGAATACCAGGCAAAAATAATTGGCAGGTACAACAAAAATGTAAACATCGCAATCCTTTGAGCAGCACCAGTGTAAAGAGAAAGCATGTAAAATATGTACCGTGTCAAGTAGTGCCCCCAAACGATCTCCAAAACTTAGCTGCACAATGGTTGAATCACGGTCTGAGTCTTGATCTATCAGGACAACTGGGTCTGGGACTGCCTCATCTGATGTCTGGGATGAGAATTTTCCCAAGAATACACATTAAAAGCAATCATCAGCAAAATGAATAAACAAATAAGTAGCGTCTATCACTTCCTCAATAGCAGGCATGTACAAGAAAAATAAAGCACGAGGGGAAAATGGAGTTATTAAAGGAGTGAAGCAAACATTTATTAAAAGAGGAGAGTATACCAGAACATTTACTGGGTGCAAAACTAATGATAGCCAAATAGAGAAGTAAGAAGCTCTTATAAATCAAGACTACAAGGGCATGCTACATTGACATGAAACTGTGGATGGACAAGGAGGGGTAAAAGAAATGGAAAGCAGCGATGTGGAAACATACCTTTGAAGCTCCCAACACATTAGCTGAGTTGATAGATTGGCAACAAATTCTGGTATATAAAAGATTTAAAAAAGAGAAAGATGATTAGTACAAACAGTACATAGAACAGGGGAGTAAAGAGTATTATACAGGACAGATCTATGTTTCCACAACGTACAGGACAGATCTATGTACTTATCATTTATTTTATATATATATAACTTATTAGGAATTGAGAAGATAGAGTTGAGGGTTGAATAGATACAGGACGTGCAGACAGAACTTCCCATACGAATCCTACTACTGCACAACTTATCATAGGCGCAGGCAAAATTTTGCATATGCTACCAATCTAACAACAGATCATCCATCCATCATCAACCAGACAGCTCGGTGAATCCGTTGAACCATGAACCAGGCTGAATTACGTACCCGGGCTAAACATCTCCACCCGAATTTTTCCCCTACAACGAGAGACAACTAAAGCCGGGGACCTACAAATGATTGGCACTCTGTAACGAGCAACGCAAGTGGATAAGATAATCTCGCGAAGCTGCTCGCGCAGCACGGAGGCTCGATCCGCCGCGGCTGCCAGCGAGCGAGCGACATCCGACCGGGGCGAGCACGGAAACGGGCCCCACGGGGATCAATCAGATCGCTCACCTCCGGGCGGGTCGGGGCAGAGGAGGGCGTGCGGCGCGGAAGCGCAGGTGCCCCCGCGTCGGAGTAGGGGTGGCGGCGGGGGCGACGGGCAGGAGGCCGTGGTGGGAGACGGCGAGCGCCATGGGTGGGTGGTGGGTGGGCGGGCGCTAATCTGGAGCAGAGCGGAGCGGAGCCGAGAGGCGTGCGGCGTGCCACTCTGTCCACCGTGAAGGAGAGACCGTTCTCCGCGCTCGGCTGACTGGAGTGGCGTTGGGGTTGGCGCCGGTCGGGGACGGGAACTCGGGAAGGGGAAAGCGTGGGGTGGGCCGTCGCCGAGCCTATGGTTCCTCTCCTTACAACACAAGTGGGCCTGAGCGTGACGTGTAGATTAATAATTTATTTACGCGCCACTTGGACTGCACTGCATTATTGGACCCGGACCGCTGGACGGGACGAGACGACACGAGACGGGCCGGTTTCATTATTATTTGTATTCGCAGACGACTTGTTTTTTGCTTTCTGGTTTTTGTTTGCTGCTTGCTGCGCTGGACGTCACCCGGAAGACAGTGCGCCTTTCCTACTTTGGTTTCGCCTCCATCTCGAATCGAAAAATATAGGGAAAAAATAGATAGATTTTAGTTATTATATTCTTTTTTTTTGCAACGGACGTATTCGACTTGTTGGTTGGTTATATGGACAATTTTTATATTCTATATAAATGATCGTACCATCTATTTATTTATTTATTTGAGAAAATCGTGCCATCTATTTCCATACGCATTGGAATTGGATTTAGTACATTTGTTGGGCGCGTGTTCATCTATCTAACTCATATGGGTGTGAGCCGCGAATCCTAAATCATATGCGGTATAAACGCATTACGGGAAGTATAAATGTATGGACAGAAGAACAATTATCTCTTTAAGACCAGTCGCAGTGTATAGTTTCATAGCGTTGTTTTTAAGATAATAAAACTTATAAAACTTAGATAAAACATCTACTCTTAAAACTTAGATAAAACATTTACTCTTAATGTATAGTTTCATAACATTTAATGTCAAGACTTATAGACAGTTTGTAATCGTGCAAGAGAGATGAAACTCATGTATTCTCTCTCTTCTTTAAATACATTACCATCAGTGGCGGATCCGGGATTTAAATTCAAGGTAAACCTAACCAAAAAAATTTGTTGTATCCGATGTAAATCTGGAGGAAAGAATGAAATGCATGCTTGTGTTTGGCATTTAGGCCTTGAAAATAATAACTAGAGTAGTATTTTGGGTCAATTTTCAGGGTAGTTCTGGGCCTACCCGCTGGGTCCACCCCCGATTATCGTCATCAAAATTGCATATAATAAGCCGTTACTGTTACAGAGTTATGATTGAAAATAAAAGGCTTTGGTGTCAAAACCTCCCTATCCAGAGGGCAATAATAAGCCGTTACAGTTACAGAGTTATGACCCAGCTATCACATAATATGGAGTACCGCATAGGAGTGTGGATACGAGCCGGTTTTTAATCTATTGACCCTGTCCTAATAAAAAATGACTTCACGAGATGAAAATGCAAAATTATAGTATACGTATATAGCTAACGCCTTCAAAGTACGACAAGCATGACTACATGAATATAATCAATAATAGCTACTCTTGATCATCTTTCTACTTTTTTTATAGAGTTAAGTATATTTTTCAAACTCCAACTTGCACACAAGTTCAATTTTCAACCTTCAACTACGAAACTGGGTAAAATACACCCTCCAACTATCGAAACCGGACAAATTAATTTGACCCTCGGCTGGTTTAAAAAGCGATTTTTTATTTGTGAGAGGCGTTAAAATTTTATATTATTTTTTTGAGGATCTTAACATTCTCAAATGAAAAAACTTAAAACTACAAAGTTGTATATCCCATTGAGAGCTACAACTTTGGTATAAAAATATTTTCATTTGTGTCGGTGTTTAGAAACTACCAACGAGTAAATTTGTACACGTGTTGGGTTCCGAATGGTGAGACAAAGAGACAAGAGAATTATACTGGTTCGGGCAAGAAATCCCTACGTCCAGTGTGGAGCTGCTTATGTTTCTTATCTCTGCTTGGAGGGGGTTACAAGTTGGGTCGAGAGAGGGGTGTGAACCCCAGGTCTCTGGATGATTCGGTGAATGAGTGTGCTATCTGCTAGCTGTGTTCTTCGATGGGTGATACTCGATGTGTCTTGCTCTTTTTATCGTCGTCCCCCCTGCTCCCCGTTTATAGTCACAAGGGGCTCAGGGGAGTTACAAGCATTGCTTCGGGAAGTATCTACATATGATGTCGTGCCTTATCCTTTTCTTCCTCAGGAAGGATGTTGGACACTTATAATACTATATTCCTATTGCTTTCGTATTTGGTCGGAGGAGGGGTGTCGTGTTGGCCCTTCGTTGCACCGCCGGAGAATCCGGGGGGGGGGGGGGGGTCCGGTTGAGTCCGTAGCCGCGTAGAGGCATGGGCTTCCGTTGTACCGTTGGCGGGTACAATGTCCTACCCTCTTATATTTCTTTTTACGTACGACAGATTCCTCCCCTCCGGGCCAATAAACTCCGTTGCTCTTGGGGCCTGTTGTACCTGATATACCCCCGTTTGGAAAGTTCCTGTAGGGCCCGGAGGCGCGAGAGGCTGTCGTCGCTCCGTGGGAGGCGTAGGTCCCACTTGTTTGAGGATCCTGTTCCGTCCCGCCTCTGATTGGGGAGCTCGACGCGTCTCCGTTCAGGTAGGGGCTAGGGCGTTATCCTGAGCTCCGGATTATACGGGACGTACAATCCTTCAGGGCTCTGTACGTCCGTTCTTATCCTACGGTGGTTGCACCGTCATTGGCTAAAGACCGATGACGTCCGCCTTCTAGATGGGGGGTAAATGAGTCATTCCTCTACCGCCGAGGTCATTCACGTCTTCTGTGGGTGGCGGAGCCGCCTCGCTTTCCACGTCGAGCGAGACGGAGGTGCGTCTGCTCGGGGCACGTCTATCCTCCTGGGCCGGCTTAGCTATGAGCCCCACGCTCCTTCCTTTGTGGGCCTGCGACGACTAGGCCTTGATGGGCCTCTTGTCTTCTTAGATGACGATAGATGGGTCTTTTAGTCGTTGATTTGTCTTTGAAAGTTTATCGTTAAATTAGGTATCCGACAGTAGCCCCCGAGCCTTAGGAAGAGTTCCTAATTACCTTGCTGAGGCTTTGTATACCTTTACTTAATTTTCCTTCGCAGAGAGGGTGCGCACGAGCGCACCCACCGGGTGTAGCCCCCGAGCCTGGGTGAGAGTGTGACTCTTGCGCAGGCTGTGATTTCGTCATTTTTGTCTTGATGTGTTGATCGTAGGCAGCGGATATGCTTTGATTGTTGGGCATCGCAATCTTCCGATGGCGTGCGCGAACTGAACCGGGTCGATTTTGGTTTTCGTTTTGACAATTTGCTGCCGCCGCTGATGGTACTGTTTAGTCATGATGCCATGGGCATCGAAACTTGTTTACCTCTCGCCCGTCGCCACGTATCGTACTTTCCTATTGTCTATGTTTTGGCCCGTCCGTCGTAACCAGAGGCAATGGAGTGGCTCTTTCGCCTCCTTACGCATCCACTAACGAGCCCTCTACGCACGGTGATTTTCTGTGGCGCGAAGCCCCCGGGTATATGTCGATATACGACCTCTTTCGTTGTCGTCACCATTTGGTCGGGCCACATGGATTGCTATGTGCCTGAATCGGGGTTGGAGCCGTGATGGTGCTCCGTCAGGGACCGAGACGTAGTCGCGACAGACCTAAGGGCTAGGGCGACTCGCGTCGCACCCTATCATGGTGGCGCTTGTCGGTGCTCTGCGTGTCGCGCCCCTCAGTATGCGATGTACCGTATCGGTCATCTTGTCATGACAAGACTGGTCGCTGCGCCTTTCCGACCATCCCGTGGGCGAGGAGTGATGCCGGTGGTCCCGGTGACGTGTGGGGTGGTTCCAGCCCCGTTGAATCCTCCGCTTATTTGGCCTTGGGGTGGCGCAACGACTAGGTCGCGGTGCTCTTTCTTGCCCCTTCGTTTTCTTCTTTTTGCCCAGAACTCCTTCCATCTAGGTGAAAGGTCCTAATCCAAGGCTAGAGGGGGGTGAATAGCCTAAATCAAAAATCTAAAACAAAATCAACAACAAGTTAGACAATAAGATGGCGAAGCTCAACTTGCACTAGCACACTAAAGTATGTGAAGCCTCCTAACCACAAACACTAGCCTAATATAGCTAAGAGATCACTCAATGCCTACTCAATTCTAGTAGCCCTTCTAGGCACAACCTAATACACTAAATCAAGTATGAAAAGGTAATGCACAAGATGGAAAGGTGATTATACCGACTTGTAGAGGATTGATCAAATCACAATGAGAGCTCCAAGAATACCAATCACTCCAATCAATGGGAGACAAGGTTGACACTTGATTTTTCTCTTGAGGTTCGCTAGCTTGCCAACTAACTACGTCCTCGTTGTGTCGGCTCACTCACTTGGAGGTTCATGAGCTAATTGGCATCACTCGCCAAACCCGTCACCGGGTGCCACACAACCAACACAAGAGAGGGCACTCAACGACACGCGCAATCCACTAGAGTTACCTTTGCGATCTCCCGCGGGGAAGGCACCGGAACCCCTCACAATCTTCACTTGTGGTCGACGAAGCACAATCACCAAGCTTCTCGAATCCACACCGCTTGCTCCAAACCGTCTAGGTGATGGCAATCACCAAGAGTAACAAGAACACAACAGCGGTATCAACTCCCAAGTGCCACTAAGATGAATCACTTCATGCAATGCACTTGATCACTCTAATCTCTCAAGATGGATGAACAAATCAACTAAGAGATGAGTGGGAGTGTGTGTGTTATGCTCATAAGAGTATGCAATAGCCAGGTGTGCAAGAGAGATTCCTTGAACCAGCTACACATCCTTAAATAGCCTCCTCAAAGGAACTAGCCGTTATGCCCTTTTTCAGCCTGAAAACATAGCGTCGGACCACTCTGCGTAACCGTCGGACTATAGCGACTAGTCCGACGCTCTGGTCCGACGCCTCCGTTGATCACCACGTGTCCTGCCAAATTTTAATATGACCGTTGGCGCGCAGGAATTGGTCACCGTCAGACCACTCTCCTTAGTCCGAAGGGCTGGTCCGGTGCCTCGTCCGACACCTTACCCTTGGCTTCGTTCTGAACACAGTAAGCACCCTGCCTCCGGATCACACCGTCGGACTGGACCACCGGACCATGCCGAGTAGTTCGACGCCTCTTTAGAGCCTTGCCAAAATCATGCAGGGAGCTCCCTTGCTTCGGACCTGACCGTCGGACTAGTCCACCGGACTATACCGACTGGTCCGACGCATGTCTTGTTCTTCTGCTCTGCTGATGACTGAACCACCAGACCACTCGTCTATGGTCCGGAGCCTCATCTGAACACTAGTCCGACGCTTCTCAGTTGTCAGGCCAGTGCTAAGAGCAGCCACCGGACCACTTCCTATGGTCCGACGCTCCTATGCCAACTGGTCCGACGCTCCTTTCTTGAGCTGATTCTCTTCTCTTTTGCTTCCCTTGATCTCATGTGCCACCACCAAGTGTTTCACTGACTTGTGCATGTGTGTGGCATATTTTATCAAGTTTTACAGGGGCTTCTCATTAGGTTTTATATGCAATGAAATCATGATTAACCTAATGGCACTCGATAGTTGTAACCACTAACCATTTTCTCCTCTTAATAGTACGGTTACCTATCCTAAATGTGATCACACCCACTAGGTGTCTTGATCACCAAAAATAAAATGCCCTAGCTTATACCTTTGCCTTGTAAAGATTTAGGGTCTCCTCCTTCTCTCTTCTTCTCCAAGTGTGGAACCCTTGATAGCTTTCTCCTTAGCCTCCTATGCTCCATCACTTGTCATCTCCACTTTACCTTGATGTACTAAGCCAACTCACACTTAGAGCTAGGTTAGTACTTAGGTTTCATCAATTACCCAAAACACTTAGAGACCTTTCACCAGGTCATGGATCGCGACCGACATCCAATGGAGGATATTCACCTGGAAGGGGGCGCATCCGGCACCCGGGATCTCCATCGTCGGATGATCGAGGCAGGATGGTTTCTACATCGTTTTATGCCTAGTCTCCCTCCCTCGTCTTCACTTATACGTCTACTAAATCTTGTTCTTTGACCAGGATGCCATCGCCGACTCATGACGCGTCGCTTCCGCGTGGTTTTCAGGCATGGGTGGCGCCGTCCGATGTGCTGGCGCCGACTCGCCAGCCACTCCGCTCGGAGTCTGGACCTTCTTCTCGTTCGACCACACCGAGGCCTGTGACGACGTCTCCTGCTCGTGGGGGTTGCAGCCTAATGGAGGAACTGATCAGTCGCCCGATGCGGAACCTTCGTCTGGTGCAGGACACCGAACTGCTCTATCAGATGTTAGAAGGATTTCGCCAGAGCCTATTAGTGTCAGTGCAGGCGGGCTCACGTCTTCGCAGCTAGTTGTCCGAGGCCGACGAGCATATCGCGGGTAAGCGATCACTACTTTCTCTATCCTGGTACGACCCACCCATTATTTCATCCTCCTCTTTACAGTGTTGGAAGAGGAGTTGCGGGCGCTCCGTTTTGTCGCGACCGGCGTTGTCGACATTCTTCATGTGCCTGGAGACTCCGTCGTCAGGCGCCTTTGGGCCGTTCCAGCGCGTGTCCACAACGCCACCACGCGTTCCATTTTTTGTGGGGCCGGAGTAGCACTTGCCATGGCCGAGGTCCACTCTGGCACAGACATGACCGCTGTTGCGGAGTTTGCGCCCGGGCAGAGCGTTGATCAATTTTCCGACTTCATCGACGACTTTCGGGTGCGGCGGAAGCTGTCGTTGGCGTCGTACCTGCGGAGGAAATTCTAGCGGCGCGGCCCAGGGTGGAGACCCCATGATCGCCGATGTTAAGTAAAAGAAAACGTGTTGCGCTGGTCGGGAAGCCTTATGTTGTTTGTACGGACTTGAATCCCCTGCTCCGCGTTTTTATTAACCATCGTTTTAGTTATTACTTTTGGTTCATAGGCCTCCGTTCGTTGCCTATTTTTGCTGGATCATGCGTTTGAGGGCTGGCATCGTGCGACCCTCGTGTTTCTTCCTCGCACCCCCATGATCTTAGGATGTGGAAGTGAGCGGCCCCGTATCTTACCTCGGTGGCCGAGATCGGGCGCTCGGCGAGCTACAATCGGGTAATTTAGGTGAGACCCCGGGTCCTCATCCGTGGAGGCTCGCACCGGCAGAAGTCTATCGACGACCGATCTCTGTTCCCAACAGTCGATATGTATAGTACCCGGGCCCATTCGCTAGAACCGAGGGCTCGATGCCACCCCTCGTGGGGTTTACCACATATTCTATTATCTGTTGAAGCCTAAACACGTTTGCTGAGCGCGTTCGACGTGAAGACGTCTACGTTCCGGCCGCGAGGGCCCACTTAGCAACGTCCCTCACTCTTCAATTTTTGGTCGGGGAGGCTATCGAACCCGCGAAGCTGGGCCAGCCCAAGATCCCTCGGCCTTGTTAACTTTACCTGGATTCGCATCGTGGCGGGCTAGGGGTCCAGCGGCCCATTAGGTTTTTTGCGCGAATATAGCGAGCGGTGTGAGCTGCCGTTTGCTGCTAAAGCTCACCACCGCCGCCATCGCCCCTGCATTCTAGATACAGGAAATACAGCAGCCTGAACAAAATTTCAACGGGTGGGCGAGCTTACCGATCGTTCTAACCTTTTTTGTCGACCATGGTGCCTTGGTTGCGCTCCGCCGTGCTTCATGCTCAGCTGCTGGAATTGGTGCACGAGGGAAGTCTTCCTCCACCTTCCGATCCGTCGTGGTGGCTGCTGCCTGAAGACGAGCTCTCCCCCAATCCTCCTAACGGCTATGTCGTCTCTTTCGTCGAGTTTCATCAGCGTGGGATGGGCGCGTCTCCGCATCCCTTCCTCAGAGGTCTACTTGACTACTACAAGCTTGAGCTTCATCATCTTAATCCCAACGGCGTCCAGCAGATCTCGACCTTCGTGGCTTTCTGCGATGTGTATTTGGGGATCGAGCCCCACTTCAACCTGTGGCGACGACTGTTCTCCGTGGATCTCATAAAGGGACAGCCCATGGGTTGCGCTGGAGTAAAGCTCCGGCCTGGTCGCGCGGGCGATTTCATCGCCGTGCCTACCCGGTCGGCGAACAAGGGTTGGCATACATCGTGGTTTTATCTCCGGAACGACGAAAACGCCCCCACTTCCTCACTACACCGGAGAACCCCTTGACACTCGCCTCCCCACTTTTTATCATGGGGTCAATGAGAGGGCCTTGAAGCGGCTGGAGGATGCCTTCCGCGCCATCAAGGTCTTAAAGGGAGCTGGCGTGTGTTCGCGTGATGTGACCGGAGGCTACTTCTACAAAGGGGTGGTGCCTTTGCATCAGCGGACGCTGATGCTATTCCAGATGATCGAGGACGTGTCTCCTGTCGGGATGGTGACGGCTCTAGAGGTGGCGGATACGAACGTCGTGGTGGCGCGCGTTCGGCTTGTCACCGGTATAGTCAACGCGTCTTATCCCGTCGATGGCATCCCCGCGATGCTCCCTGATCCGAACACGAAGACCTTGGTATGTTATTCTTCCCCCTTTTTTCTTTTCCTTATTGATGGAGCATCGCCTCTCAACTCCCCCGTCGCTGATCGATTGCGGGGAGTTTTTCGCAGGTCGGTCGTGTGGACGTCCGTCCCAGTCGTCCTCCTCTCCTGACCGCCGCATCGAGGTGGGCAAACAGGGAACGCAACGAGGAAGGGCAGACATGGAAATCCCGCAGGAGTGCCCGCCACATTCGAAATGAGAATAGGAAGACAAGAGAGGAGAAGGGAGAGGAAGTTTCGTCAATGTCGGAAGACACTGATGACGAGGACGACGATTCTTCGGACCCCGAGTGTCCTCCTTTCCTTGAGGCGGATGGTCCGTCATCGCAATCCGGTCCCTCGGGCTCTCCTCCAGGTGTGAGTTTGCCTAAGGCGTCGGAGGTTTCGGACGACGTCACGGCGCCAGACTCGGAGCCCGTCCCGACCGATTTTGCTTCGCTGGTACCGGGCGACGCGCTCGCGACGTCGTCCTCTCAGTCGGCTTCATCTTCCGAGATCATACCCGTTCTGACGCCGCTGGATGCCACCGCGCCCGATGTCGTAATGAGGGTGCCAGAGGTAAGTCGGCCGGTGCCGAGGGTTCTTTCCTGCAAGCGCGGGCCAGCGTTGCTGAGCTCGTTGTTGTCGGATTCTCGGCCGAAGCGTCCGGCGCTGGCCCCAAGGTAAACTTATCCCGGATCGCTTTATTTTTCAGAGAATTTGTATCTCTTTCTTCATTGTGTCTCTTCCGCAGTCGTAGTGTCGGCCGCTCGACCTTGGCTCCGGCAAAGAGGTTAGCGATCTCGCGTCCCCGGGGTCCGATCGGGAACGTGAAAGCCCGCACATTGGGTGATGCTGCGACGCTCGCAGGCTTGAGTGGCACCGAGAACGGGGCGGATGCTGCTACTCCGTCCGAGATCAGTGTCCCTGACGCTGGTTCCCCTTCGGCGGAGGGCCTTTCATCGGTGGCCGCCTCGACGATGGTTCCGTTGTTGTCCTCTTTACCGGTTACTGGGACCGTTCTACCTCCGGCTCGCATGTTCGTGCCTAGGGTCCCCACTTCGTCCCTAGCCGGGCTTCATCCGAGCATCGGGGTTATCCCTGGTCTTGTCGAGGCACCAGAGATGGTGGAGGTTCTTCCTCCTTTTCAAATGACCCCTGGGGAGGTGAATGCGAGGCCTCGGAACTGGCCTGGCCATCCCATCCTTTGGACCCGCTCGTGCTATTCCGAGGCCATGTTTACTTTGGATGATCGACTTGAGGATTTTCGTCAGCAGGCAGTCCATCAAGGCGTACAGGATATGACGAGGATCTGGGGTGACGTGGTGACGCCCAACATAGAGGTGATCTGCCCTGATCCCTGGTTTGTTTGTGTTTAGTTTATGGTGTTTCTCTGACGCCCCTTTCTCTGCAGGCGATATGTGAGAGTAATATCCTCAAATCGGCTTTCCTCCATGGGGAATCCGAAGTCCGGCCGGCCACCGCCGAGAGCCGTCAGCGAATCTCCGCCTTGGAGGCCGAACTGACTGAGGCTCGGGGTCAGGTTCGCGACTTGCGTCAAACCGGGGAAACCATGCCTCAGAGGTTTGAGGCTCAGGCGGCCGCTCGTAAGGCCGTTGAGTAAAAGTTAAAGGATACCGAGAAGCAAGTGAAGCGCCTGGAGCATGCTCGGACGCTGGCCCTAGAGCGGACGAAAGTGGAAAAGAAAAACCGTCGCCAGGCTGAGGAGGAGAGAGACAACCATCGCGACTCTACTGTTGTTCTGGATGCCGAGTTGCGGCGCGAGCGGGAGGAGATCGGTCGACTGGAGGCCCAGATCCGGCCGCTGATGGAGTCTGCCGACCGCTCAGCTTGCCTTGCCAAGGAACTCGAGGGTATGTGTCCTCCTCAGGGCGCCTTTGTTTTTCGTTACCGCTTGCTTGGTCGGTTAATTTTGTAATCTCCAGATGTCAAGAGCCGGCTGGGTTCACTGGCGGTTAGTGAAGAGTGGCTCCAAAAAGAGGGTGCCGAGGCGAAAGCGCTCGCAGCGGAGTCTTCTAGCTCTAGGGCGAGACTCGAGGAGACTCTGATTTCCACCCTTCAAGACCTTCAGATACCTGTCGACCCCGAGATCTCTCTTAAAATGGTCGTCTCTAGTTTACCTAGCCAGGTTGACGAGTTCGTCAAGACCGGGGTGAGAAAGGGTGCGCTGCGGGCGGTGTCTATTGTGCGTTCTCATTATCCTAATCTAGGTTTCCCAGCGATGGGCTTGGGGTGGTGTCCTGAGACCACCTCCTCCCTGGTGGCTGAGATCGAGAAGGAAATGGAGCTCGTTTGCAGCCGAGATGCTCCACACATTGGTGGACGAGGCTGTCGGCGAAGAGGAGGACGATGCTCCCAACGCACCCGAACAGACCCCGGAACACTGATCGTTACCCCTGCACCCTTATTTGGCTTGTATTTGCGCTAGAACTTTTTCTAAGAACTTGGGTCATGCTCCTTGCGTACCGCCTAGTTTATATTGTAGGGAAAACAGATGTATTTTTGTTGTCCCTGAAGACTTTCGTAGGGTACTTTATGCTAGCGACGTGATTAACAATCAACAGATATCGTTCGAGATAAAGGAGACAGTTGGGACGATTGTTCGTTAGAGGTATCGGTAGACTCTGACCATCTGACGGGGAAAAGAACGGTGGGGACGGTTGCGTATACCTTTTTGTCGAGCGACCTTTTATTGACGTCTAGGGTCGTGTGCCGCCAGGCGTTGAGGATGGCCGATGTCTCGCTTGCTGAAGCGCGGTTGTCGTTGCTTCCTCCGGCACCCTTTCCGTCGTCGTTTCTCTTCTTTACCCACCTCTTATTTTTCATCCCTCTGTTAAGGAATTTTTTCATGAGATTGCAGTCCTTGAGGAGGTGACTTACGGAGGTTACGTGGTTCGGGCAGGGTTGTTCCAACATTCTCTCGAAGTGGTTGTTAACCCGCCCGTATTTCTTCCCCACATCTTCCTCTGCCATCGCAGTGAACGACGAGCAGTGTCGTGACCGGCCTTGCCCATTCTTTTGGTGATGATTCGAGGGGCCTTTCGCCCCTGCTTCGTCACGTCAACCCGCGCCCTAGAGAGTGGTGCCAACCGCCCCGCCTCCTCGCATGAAGTGTGGTTTGTGATGGTGTCGTGCAACCCCCACGTTGTTTTGGGCTTTTTTCGTCCTGGCTTATAAACCAGGGACTCGCGGGCCGTCCCAGATAAGAACATGCTGACGACGTCGCCGGTGGCCGCATTTGGGAGTCCGTCATATTGTCGGGAAGAGCGGCGGACGCATTCGCGATGGATCTTGTCTCGCCTCTGTTCACAGCTCTGGAGGTGCCCGCAGCGTTCGGGTCGGGCATGGGTCCCTCGGAAATTCCTGATAAAGGATTCTTTCAGGTCTCCCCAGTCTTGAATCTTTCCTTTCGGAAGATGCTCCAGCCACACACTGAAAGTCTCTATTGTTTTGGGTAATTGATGAAACCTAAATACTAACCTAGCTCTAAGTGGATGAGTAGGTTAAGTACACAATGTGAAGAGAAGAAGAGACAAGTGATGGAGCAAAGGAGGCTAAGGAGAAAGTTAGCAGAGGTTCCACACTTGGAGAAGAAGAGAAGAGGAGAAAACCCTAAGCTATTCAAGGCAAAGGTATGGTTAGGATTTTCCATTTTGCTGATCAAGACACCTAGAGGGTGTGATCACATTTAGGATAGGTAACCGTACTATAAAGAGGAGAAAATAGTGAGTGGTTACACCTATCAAGTGCCATTAGGTGATCATCCATTTCATTGCATATAAAACCTAATGAACAACCCTTGTAAACTTGTTAAAATATGCCACACACATGCACAAGTCAGTGAAACACTTGGTGGTGGCACATGAGATCAAGGGAAGCTGTGAGAAGCAAGTTCAGCACAAGACAGGAGCTCCGGACCAGTCTGTATGTAAGCACCGGACTATTGGAAGTGGTCTGGTGGTTCAGACTCAGGCAGTGCTCAGGCAGGAAGGCGTCGGACTAGTGGTCCGGTGGTGCGTCGGACCATCAGTCGACCAGTTTTCAGAGTCCGGTGGCTCAGCAGGAGTTCAAGGCAAGCTCCGGACCAGGCGCAATGGTCCGATGGTCAGCTTCGGACTGGTGGTCCGGAGCACTGGCACTCATTGTATGAAATCATCAAAGGACTAGAGAAGCTCTGGACCAGAGGATATGGTCCGGTGGTGAGCTCCGGACCAGGAGTCCGGAGCATGGGTGCTTACTAGACTCAGACGTTTGGCTGAGGCCAAAAGCGTCGGACCAGGGGCTCCGGACCAATGCAAGTGGTCTGACGGTGACTTTCAGCGCGCCAACGGTCAGATTTTGAATAGCACCGGACCACCTGCTATAGTCCGGTGGTGTGACCAAAAGTGGTCCGGTGGTCACGGTTTGCAGCTCCAAAAAGGGAAAACGGCTAGTTTCTTTGAGGGGGCTATATAAGGGTATGTGACTAGTTCTTGGAACCTCTCTTGCACATTTGGCTGATTGCATACTCTTGTGAGCAAACCACACACACTCCCACTCATCTCTTTGTTGATTTTGATAATCCATTTGAGTGAGTTGAGTGATCAAGTGCATTGCATGAAGTGATTCATCCTAGTGGCACTTGGGAGTTGATACCGCTGCTAGTTTCTTGTTACTCTTGGTGATTGCCTTCACCTAGACGGTTTGGAGCAAGCGGTGTGGATTCGAGAAGCTTGGTGATTGTGCTTCGTCGACCACAAGTGAAAATTGTGAGGGGTTCTTGTGCCTTCCCCACGGGAGATCGCAAAGGTAACTCTAGTGGATTGCGCGTGTCTTGGAGAGCCCTTATCTTGTGTTTGGTTGTGAGGCACCCGGTGACGGGTTTGGCGTGTGATGCCAATTAGCTCTTGAACCTCCAAGTAAGTGAGCCGACACAACAAGGACGTAGCTAGTGGGCAAACTAGTGAACCTTAGTGAAAAATCAAGTGTCAACCCCTTGGCTCATCTTTGTGATTGATTGGTGATCTTGATGATCTCATTGTGATTGGTTCAATCCTCTACTCGATGGTAAAAATCACTCCTCCCATCCTTGCATTACCTTATTCATACTTGCTTAGTATATTAGGTTGTGCCTAGAGGGCTTCTAGACTTGAATAGGATTTGAGTGATTCTAGAGTTTTAGGATAGCAATTGTGATAGGAGGCTTCACATCTTTTAGTTTGCTATTGCTAGTCAAAGCTTCGCCACCTTATTGTCTAACTTGTTGTTGAGTTTATTTTAGAATTTCAGTTTAGGCTATTCACCCCCCCCCCCCCGCTCTAGCCTTTGGGATAGGACCTTACACACGCGCGCAGCGTCGGAGAGGTAAAGCGGTAGGTGACGAATCATAAAGTTCTCGTCTGCCACTCCGCCCGCCTCACAGGCGAACCGATAATCTTCCAGCCAGAATCCAGGGTCAGAGAGTTCAGCGTATTTCCGGAGGTAAGCCGATGGTCGGAACCGTGTTGGGATTCGTGCAGCGTGTATTTGCGGGGAAAAGCAACGCGGCCCGGAGGGCTCCGGGTTTAAACCTCGGTTTCCGCCGGGTTCGCGTTATCCGTCTTCTTCCGGACGTTGCGTGCATTATCTGTTGTCATCGCTCTGCCTACGATTGCAACCCAGAAAGCGTGCCTCGAGGGCAGGGCGCCCTCTGACCAGGGACCAATTCTTTACGGGGATCCGCCCTGGTCTCTGTCGAGTAGAGTTCTCGAGGAGCGACGTGTTTCGAACACCGGAGAAGACTCCTCCTCTTTGTCGTGCTGGGACCTCTGTCTGTCTGGTCGTCGCTTGATCCATGAGAGCGTACAGCCTCCTCCCAAGCTTCCCTTCCTCGGGTGCTGCGGCCCTGGAAGACCGTCTCATGAGCACGGGGGCGACAACTACGTTCTGCTGCGCCCTTGGAAAAGCCGGGGGAGACGCGTCGTCCTTGGCTATACGGCGCTGCACATCCCGAGCTCGGGCTCGGGGGTCGATCACCGGCCGTGGGCACCGCTGCCGCTCGAGGAAGGTGCGCTTGTCGTCGATCTGGCGGCGAGCGTCGTCGAGCTCATTCTGCCGGGCATGTGTGGCATCGAGGTTGACGAGGGGTGGCGTGAGAGCCCGTCGATTCTCAGGGAGGGTTTCGTTGTTATCCTCGTCGAGGTCGCGCACAGCTCCTTCGGGGGTGGCCTCACTCCCGTCACACATGAAACATTCTCGTGAGGGGGCCATGCTGACCTCGGGGACGGCGTGCTTAGTCCCCGTACTATCGGTGCCGAAGAGAGACAAGTCTTCCTCGGTCAAGAGGTCATAGAATGAATGGATGGTTCCCACGAACTCCTCGTCAGGGGTGTCGGTCATCTTCAAAGCGATGAGCCGCTCAAGGATGGAGGCGGCGCTGACGAGACCGAATGGGTATATCACAGGGACACCTTCTTCTATCGGCGCGCCCCCCTCGATCTGGATGGCGGCGTCGGACCGGAGAGGGTCGCGGTGCCCTTCGGCCCTCGGCGTGCTGACGTGGCCTGCGCCTGCAAAGGAGTGGGCGGTCACTGTCCTCGGAGGACTGTTCATTCGAGGCGTGATACGCCGCTCGCCTGACGGCGGGATTCCTTCCCGCGTCAGGGTTGGGAAGGAGGTTGCTGGCGCATCCCTTGTCGTCATGGTGGGCCCTTTCTACCATGGCGACGGCCTCGAGGCAGCTGTCGCTCGGCGGTGCTTCGTCGCCATCGGAGCTGGGGTCCGAGTCCAGGAGATAGTCGTACTGGGGGCGCACGAAACATAACACGGCATGCTCGGCCGTGTGACTGGTTTCGTGGCCATTATCGTCAGAGTCCCTCATGCTGCTCATGAATGCTTCGAGCGGGTGGAGTCTTCCGTCATCGTTCCGGAGGGTTTCTTTCCCAGGTCCGGTAAGGTTGACTCCGGGGCCTTGCGGCCCCAGGGTCTCGACCGGTGCGTCCCTGCAGGGAGCAGGGTGGTCTTTGTCCGACCGTGCAAGGGCGTCGACGACCTGGTCCGGCGAAGACAGCACGCGGGTGACGGTCCCGTCCGGGGGAGCAGGCGAACTCCAGGCTCCCAAAGCGGATGAAGGAGAGCCCAGGGTTGCCGGAGTCGGAGGTGGCTATTCGGAACCACTAAGGCGTCGCGACACGTGATGCCCCCTACCTGGCGCGCCAACTGTCTGTGTTTAGAAACTACCAACGAGTAAATTTGTACATGTGTCGGATTCCGAATGGTGGGACAAAGATACAAGAGGATTATACTGGTTCGGGCAAGAAATCCCTACGTCCAGTGTGGAGGGGGTTACAAGCTGGGTCGAGAGAGGGCTGTGAACCCCAGGTCTCTGGATGATTCGGTGAGTGAGTGTGCTATCTGCTAGCTGTGTTCTTCAATGGGTGATACTCGATGTGTCTTGCTCTTTTTTATCGTCGTCCCCCTGCTCCCATTTTATAGTCGCAAGGGGCTCAGGAGAGTTACAAGCATTGCTTCGGGAAGTATCTACATAGGATGTCGTGCCTTATCCTTTCCTTCCTTAGGAAGGATGTTGGACACTTATAATAGTATATTCCTATTGCTTTCGTAGTTGGTCGGAGGAGAGGTGTCGTGTCGGCCCTTCGTTGCACCGCCGGAGAATATGGGGGGGGGGAGGGGAGTCTGGTTGAGTCCGTAGCTTCGTAGAGGCATGGGCTTCTGTTGTACCGTTGGCGGGTACAATGTTGTACCCTATTATAATTCTTTTTATGTACGATAGATTCCTCCCCTCCGGCCCAATAAACTCCGTCGCTCTTTGGGCCCGTTGTACCTGATATACTCCCGTTTGGAAAGTTCATGTAGGGGCCCGGAGGCGCGAGAGGCTGTCGTCGCTCCGTGGGAGGCGTAGGCCCCACTTGTTTGAGGATCCTGTTCCGTGCCGCCTCTGATTGGGAAGTTCGATGCGTCTCCGTTCAGGTAGGGGCTAGCGCATTATCCTGAGCTCCGGATTATACGGGACATACAAATCCTGTACGTCCATTCTTATCCTACGGTGGTTGCACCGTCATTGGCTAAAGACCGATGACGTCTGCCTTCTAGATGGGGGTAAATGAGTCATTCCTCTACCGCCGAGGTCCTTCACGTCTTCTGTGGGTGGCGGAGCCGCCTCTCTTTCCACGTCGGGCGAGACAGAGGTGTGTCTGCCCGGAGCGCGTCTGCTCGAGGCACATCTATCCTCCTGGGCCGGCTTAGCTACGAGCCCCACGTTTCTTCCTTTGTGGGACTGCGACGACTAGGCCTTGATGGTCCTCTTATCTTCTCAGATGACGATAGATGGGTCTTTTAGTCGTTGATTTGTCTTTGAAAATTTATCGTTAAATTAGGTATCTGACAATTTGACTCAATACGAAATATATATTATTTTTTAAATATGGCAAGAGCTAGAACATGATTATTACTATGCTGGAATTTTATATTATTTTTTAGAACATCTTAATGTTCTCAAATGAAAAATAGTAAAACTATAAAGTTGTAGATATTTTCGAGATCTATAATTTTCATATAAAACTTATCTTCATCCTACGTCTTATTGAAGACTTATAACTTTTTAAAATGTTGAGTCTTGTCATGGCTCAATATTATTTTTATCGTGTGATAAGACTCCACTTTTAAAAATCATAACTCTTCAATACAACTTGAGATGAAGATAACTTTTATATAAAATTATAGATCTCCATGATATCTATAACTTTATAGTTTTAATGTTTTTCATTTAAAAAGGTTAAGATGTTCGAAAAAATAATATAAAATTTCAGCACCGTAATAATCGCGTTCTATCGCTTGTCGTATTTAAAAAATAATATATCTTTTGTATTGAGTCAAATGAAAATATTTTTTATATTAAAGTTGTAGCTCTCAATGAGATATACAACTTTGTAGTTTTGAGTTTTTTTCATTTGAAAATGTTAATATCCTCAAAACAATAATATAAAATTTTGGGGCCTCTCAAAAATAGAAAACCATTTTTGAAACCAACCGAGAGCTAAATTTGTCTGGTTTTGACAGTTGGAGGGTGTATTTTACCGGTTTTGTAGTTGAAGGTTGAAAATCGAACTTGTGTGTAAGTTGGAGGTCGAAAAGTGTACTTCACCCTTTTTTATATGATAATTATACTGTAACATGGATGATGCCGAATTGCTGATGCGTGATGCCTTCTTTTTCTTCTTCCTTTTTTTTCTTTTAACATTGTGACATTGCTCCTTGTCTGGTCATCACTAGTCTATTACGGAGGACATATCTTGCAATAATAAAATGGAAAACTATTCCGTCATCTAAAAGCTTGTCTGCTACGTACGGATCTCCATAAACGACTTTTGTATCTTGGCCCCTTGGTTACTGAGATGAGGCATTTAGGGAGTTGTCGTTATCGTTCCATAAATAATTTAATGATGCTCAATAATAATGGTACAAACGTACAAATAAGCCGATCTGAGCTCAAAGCTTGCCGTTGGGCTCCAGCTAGCTAGCTACAGAGTAGGCCCACCGGCACCAGAACTTCTGGTCGAGTTAATTGGGTTAAAATACAAACCGGGCCAAATCCGTCCCGAAAAATGCTGCATTGGGCTAGGCCTCAAGGTACGTGCTTTCTAAGGCCGAACCGTCCAATTACTCCAGTAAGATAATATACGAAAAAAATCACACAGTGGGAAGGTTCCTTTTTTAGACTATAACCACGGAGGAGGATGGTCATTTCACTTTCATTTATTATATCTAATGTCTGGGAGGGTTTTCTACTTTCTTTCACCGACCTCAATAGTTGATTGTGATCCGACACTATCTTTAATTCCTTTATTTATAACCAGATAGGTGGACATATTGGTAAAGATTACATAATAAACAGATCTAGTTAAGATAATGTATTAATGATCCTTATGGGTAAACTAGAAAGTGGAGAAAGACATAATAGTTATACAGATTACTTTTTTTAGATCACGCCGATAGTTATACAGATTACTAGTAGATAAGTAGATATGCAGTAACCAGCAATTATCTGTGTAGAGTTGCCGAATGAATTCTTTCCTTACAGCTGTTTTGAGAATTCAGACTGGACAGAACCAAAGGCAGAGCTGTTTGAGAATCTAGACTGGACAGAACCAAAAGAATATGCAGTAGTGGACACGACTGCAGTGAACTAAACAATTTCACGTCCTGGAAATTGCTCATACAGATTCCGGACATTTTCAGCAACACTCCCTGTTCTAAAGCTTCATTCATTTTCCCAGCTCTCTTTTGTGCCTCTCAGATATATCTGATGGCATCCAAAACTTCTCTTTCCACTTCCCAGTCGTTTCTCTCTTGCTCCTAAGACGAGGGTTAGTTCCAAATCATGCGTGAATCAGAAGGATGAAAATTGGCTTTGGGAAGGTTGTGCCGCAATGCTTATCTCCCCACAATTGCCTTCATCTGCAACCAGTATCCTGCAAGACATACAGGCGACCAGCAATAATAAACTGATCAGGGAAGCACCTTGAAAAGATATGCTATAGCTCTTCAGCTAGTTATTTTAGGGGTTTATAGAGTTCAGTTAGTTGGCCAAACATCTAATAGCATGGCCCTTCTTTTAGGATAGTATGGACTTATTTTTTGTTATTATTGCTTGCTGAATTTTGATTGCTGGTAGGAGGGTGGTCCATTCCCTGCTGATTTAGTAGGGAACACCATGGTATTAATTTAGTATACCTATCCTCTATGCAGAAGCCCTGGCTCACTCTATATAAATTAATTAATGTGTACTTGAATTTGTTCAGTCACTAGTCAATACACTACCTTCAACAACTATAGGTTGGATCTTTCAATCAAAAAATAAACCCTAGAGGTTGGATACTTCTTAAAGCAATTAAAGATAGGGGGGCTGACTAAGGAATGGCATGGTGCTTACTCTCGAGGCCGAGAAACCCAGAGGGAGCTTAAGGCACGGAGGCGGTTGTGGTACTCGCCAATGGCCAAGAAACATCGCGCCGCCTGACGAACTGTCAGAATACGGTGCATCTGATGAAGAGTCTGCTGCCTCAAGTTATCAGCCTGGAAATTACAAATCTAGCTTTAGCACATGTTGCATAGTTGACAAGTCGCATCTTTTCTACAACGCAGCCATGAAACTTCCACATTTATACATTCTGATGGCATCATAAAGCCTATTTAGATATCAGTGAGCTATATAGTATTGAATAATTAAACTTGACGTTGTCTAAAAAGATCAGCTGCTTATTTTTTTATTAATTAACTCCTAGAAGTCCTATCAAGTGGTTACTTGCTCATCTACAGAGTTGAGTGGAGGACTATATAACACTGAGATAATGATCAAGAGTAATAATTTCATGAGAAATCATAACCTGTATCACAAAACCTTCAAGGTTGGACAGCTTGCCAAGGGCAAGGGCCATTTGACCCATGAAGCTCATGTTGGTGTCATCAATCAGAGATCCACCGGCCATGGTGTCAGTTAGTGACTGATGCAGCTGGTCCAGGCCCTGGGAGAGAGCTTCCTCCGCCTGCTGTGATGACTGTTGAAGGTTGCATATGCCTACCAGTTGCTGCTCAGTCAGGGGATCTAGCTGGGGCAGTAGTGTCTGCAGAAACATGAAAAATTATATGTACTGAAATTGAAAATCTTGTACTAAAATGACGTCAGATAATTTCGAGTTTGTTCATGTTTTCCTACTGTTGGTTGAAAAAAAATCTTGTTAATTCAAGTATTGAAAAGGTAAAACTGTCAAGTGAGGTTTCTATCACAGTAACCTAGATTTAGTTTATCAATCTATGTGAATGCAGTTATGTATAGTATTTATAGCGCAGGCAGCTTGACATCAGACGAATTCATACCTTGACCAGATCCGATGGCCTGAATCCACCCATCCAAAGGAAGCACCGCTCGGCAGGGGTCGTCCACACCCCGGTGATGAGGTGGAACACGTCGGATTTGGCTGTTGACGCCTTCAGCTGGAACAGCTCATCGTGGTGGGTCAGGGTGTCATCCACGATGGCTCTGAGGTCAGCATCTGGCAAGTGCGCTTGCAGAGCTCCGTGGAGCTCGGCCATGCGCTGGCCGTGGTCGTCCAGCCACCGAGCGTACTCCACGTCGAACATTGCGGCGCCTGGACATGGATGGTGAGACAAGTGGACTATAAAAATGTTGGAGATAACAGTTATATAGCTACAACAATGCACAACAACGTTGAGAAATGAGTATCAGATTAGGCACCTGAGCTGGTGTTTGCACCTGGAGATCCTCCAAGAAAGATGCCCTGAAAACACACGAGTTCAGATTTCATCGACTCAGATGTTCCATTTTATTTATTTTTTTGATAAATAACTCAGATGTTCAGTTAGTAGTCAGAAGGCAACTCACAGGCCTAGAAATAACTACACTGTACCTGGGAACGTGCTCTCTGCATGTCCTGTTCTATGTGAGCAAGCTTCAGTTTGCTGCTCTCAAGCTGCTGAATGTAAGCCTATAGCACATTGACAAAATTAACTGCCAGGAACTTGGTAAACTCACTGTTAAATGATTCAGTTTCAAGTAAATGGTGCTCAATATTCACCTTCTTTCGCAGCCGGCTTTTGCGTGCAGCTTCCCGGTTCTGCGCAAGCCTTCTGATTGTCTGCTGACACGAAGAGACAAGATCAAACTCATCATCTAGGATTCTGAAGTACATATGTATATATCTTCATTAGCTTACATGACGTCATCCTAAAAAATGAACTACTGCAAATAGGTAACTGAGAGAGCCATACAGAGACCTTTGGATCAGGAGTCTTGCCAGTCCTTGGGGTGGAACTAGTAGCCATGTTCTGCATACCAAGTATAAATGAACAAGTCACAGCATGTAAAATCAGTAAATCTGAGCACAATTAGACAATAGGAGAGAAATGACACAACACTATTTCTGTTCATCTCTGTGTGCCCATGGCGTAAACAATAAATAGTAGGATATCAGCATTCACGTTACATCAATAAGAAATAAAAAACAGTAGTGTACATTTGGTGGAAGCCACCCACTCTTACAACAGACAAAACTTGGTTTTGCTTTTTGTTCATGTTGTTGTCACGCCCTAATTTGCAAAGTTTCTTTCAGTTAAGTGTGAATCACGCAGTTCATATATAATATATTGTTTTCACCCATTGTATCTTGGCAGTTGATCAATTGACCAGAAAGTACCTAAAGCACAACTGAACCAAAGTTTCCATTATTTAAGCATCAGCTGACTCATTTCTATTCGGGCACAATTCTGTAAGCTAGCTAGAGCTTATCAACAAAAAAAAAATCTGTAACCTAGAGACAAAATAATATTGTAAGAATACTAACTTGTCTCCTATTGCAGCACCAATGGCAGTACATGATCTATCATGCACTACCTAACGTATCCTCTACTAGCCTACTCAACTTATCCACTCACCTATATAGCAAAATGCCATTGATCTAGAGGAGTAGCTCATATTTAGATGAATGACTAGTTCTGATAGATGATGCTGTCCATCATTCTAAAATAAAGCTCAATCAATTTAAAGTTTTCAAAGATAAGGGATCATATTCTCCATCTAATACTAGCATAAACAAAAATATTCCCAGTGTCCAAATGCAAAAAAGCATCAGAGGAGCAAGTAGAAACTCTTCTTAGGAGTATTTTTATAGCAGCCTAGGGGCAGGGGCCAAAAGATTCACCTATCCATGTTGGGAATGGTGATCTTGGGAGCAGTAAGACCATAAATGCCATGGAATAATGTCTTCTTATACCGATAGGAGAGCATGTACTACTAGCTAGCTGCATGAACATCTTGGAAATTGTGGCTTTGTGGGCTAGCTAGCGACATGAGACCAGGATAGGGAACAAGATATACTACTATACATTGCATTTTTTTCATCAATGAGGATGCAGCCATGCAGGAGAGATAGTAAGATGGATGCAAAAGCAAAAAACACAACCAAAGAAGTCAAATGCGTTAATAAAAAGAAACGCGAGATGCAGTCACAGAGAAATGCCTAGCTACCTTGTGCTGAAGCTGCTGCTGTGAAACTTGATCAAACTGGCTTTGCATGTCTGCTGCTGCTCCGTGTTGATCTGAGGAGTGTTGCTGTTGTTCTTGCTGCTGCTCTCCGAGTCGTCTGTGCTGTCTGCTGTCACATTTGAGCCCTCCTAACGTGTAAAAGCAAAAGGGAGAGCAGTTGCAGACTTGCGTTCTTGCTTGTCCTAAGTTAGATGCGATAACACTACTTGTAGTCCATACCTTGGGTGTGTGAAGAGACCTCATAGGCCAAGCTGGGAAGATGTCCAGTGTAGGAGGTGGCCTAGCTGTAGCCGTTGCAGCTGTGACAGTAGCGGCAGTGGGAAAGGCTGCAAGAAGATATCATAGGGGAGAGGAGATCAAGACATCCATCCAACCAAGTACCAGAGATGAAACTGAAAGGATGCATTGGGATCACAAGGGAAGGTAAGTGGGACCACTGTGGCAGTGAAAGTGAACGGAACTTATTCTCTTTGAGTTTTTGCCCACAGAGCCAGAGTTTGTAGTGTAGTAGTACTTGTACTACCATGGAGAGTTGGAGACCAAACTTGTTGCACTCTATAGAGAGAGAGAGAGAGAGAGAGAGAGAGAGAGAGAGGAGAGGAGAGGAGAGAAGAGAGGAGGAGGGAAGGGAATCACAAGGTAGTCACACCACACACAAGGCACAGCTGCACAGCTGCCACTCCTGCTGCTCTTGCATGGTTGCTTTTGGCTACAATGCCCTAACTATTGCAAAAGTGCCTCACAAGGTCGTGCGTTTTTGGTCTTGGCCAGTGCCTAGTAGCCAGAGAGAGAAACGGTTGTGTGTTTTCTTGGTCTTGGTCAGAACCAGAGAGAGGGAGAGAGAAAACGACTAATAAAGAGAGAGATTGGCATACGCTTGATGTCCCCATGATGAGCTGTGGAGATGGTTGCAGCATGTTGAGTTCTTGTGTGTGAGGCAACCTGATGCATGAAAGCCTCTTCCAGCTCTCCAAAGTAGGCAGCTCCTTCTTGGTCACTGCTAGGCATGTGAAATGACAATCAGTAACCATTAGAGGTAGAAAACTGAGGAACTCATGCAAAAAATTCATAAACTTGAAACAAATGCAATCAAGTTGCAGCTCATTCATCTTTGCCTTTTTATTTGCAAAAATCCTGGCCCAAAAACTGAAGAAAGATGCCAAACAGAATATGAGAGAGAAAAAGAGAGGAGAGAGAGGAAGAGATGTTCTTACAAGAAGTTTGCAGGAGTGGAATTGGCGATGACACCATGGAATTGGAAGCCATAGCCAAGAGCACAAGGATCCTGCCTTGAATGGTTAGAACTACTAGTCTCTCCCATCCTGCGCAGCACACTCAGAGCTCCTATATATAGATATCCGTATCCCAAATCCTTCTGCTCTTCTTGTAGATTAACCAGCAACCTAGAAGCTTCTGCATCCAGAACGCAAAAAAGATCAAATCGGCTGATCATGATGCTGCACACCACTAACTCAGAAAACTCATGCACAGAAGGTGGAGTCACATCAAGAACATACCAGGATTGGGAGACCTCCAACAAGAAAGAGCCCTGGAGACGACGAATTAGCTTTGGAGGAGTTTCTGTAGTGCTGACCGTTTCTGTTCTGAGTAGCTCTTGCTCACACGCCGCAGCTTCTTGTTTGATATGACAGTGTAATAGTTTCAGCTTCTTTAGGTGTGCCAATCCCCCAATTTCAGAAGACGATATATTTTGTCCTCATAGCCTGCTTTTATTGTACTGTGGTTTTGTTCTTCCCTATCGGGGAGAGAGAGAGAGAGAGAGTATAGCCGTATAGGGCCTTGTCTTCATTTGAAAACTTTTGTCAGAATCCCAGGCTGCACTCTTATCACATTGGAACTGACTTCCCTCTCCCTGGTTGGCCCAGCAAGTCGTTCTAATTTATACTGTATTTATTTATTGCATGCCCTTCTTTTTCTTGCAAAACTAGAAATGAAGACCTGTAGATGGATGGGTATGGACAGAAGCACTTCTTTAATAATATTATGAGCCGTGGAAGGATTATAACTTCACATTGGTGATAACATATCTTACAGGGACTATCAAAACATAACTGTTTCTCTAAAATGTGTCATCCATCACATTTAGACTTTCACCATGCCATTAATCCCTGTTAGTAGTAGCTCATGAAACACAAGTAACTGCTTACATTACAAAAAAACACATTGAACTGCACTTGAAGTTGAAGCTCACTTAAATGTTCAAGAGAAACTAATTTGAAATGCAAGAGACAACAAACTGTTGCCTAACAAAAACAGAGGAGCCATCTGGTGTTATCAATTATTCAAAATAAAAAAAAACGTCTGAAACTATTGGATAGCAACAGCATGGACATTTTTAATCATTAGCATTGCCGTGAAGGCGTGAACCAATTTTGTCTTCCGAAAATAAAGGCAGGATCTCTTCCATTCGCCGGCTCCAGCTCCGGCTCCACGGCAGCTCCGGCGGAGGAGCCGCACCAAACGCCCCGGCAGGAGGAGCCGCTTCTACCTGTTCGCCAGAGGAGCCGGAGCCCTTTTTCACATAGGGAGGTGAAGCCGATATTTGGGGCTTCAGTGCTCCGGCTCCGGCTCCGGCTCACGCACAGGAGCACTGCGTGAGGAGCCCGGCCAAACAGCCCAAGATGGAGAGAGAGAAAACCAGGCATACACATACACATATCCTGGCCCAATGATAGATGTTTATGGTCGTATGTAGCTCTCAGCATGCAGTGTTTCAATAAAAAAACGTAAACACAATGCATTGCTTATTTAAACTAGATCAGCAATTCAAAGATAAAAAATATAACCGAACAAAATAAAAGTAACCTAATTAAACCTGTTGAAAACAAGTCTACCTTTGAGGAGTATTATATCAATTAAATTAAATAGGAAGTATAATTCGAGGTATTCTTCAATATTCATGTCAATGCCCAATCATGCAGCAAAAGTAATGACATAACCTACTGGACAGGCAAAACCAATACTTTAATTTGATTCCTGATTTTAATTTGCCTGGCATTGTGCCCTGTTAATGAGTCAACATCCATGACTTGTCAAACAATACCTAAACCCACACCAATCCAATCCATATCCAAGACTTGAGCTAACATATTAAATTCCTCAGCCCAGTGTTAAGTCTAATCAATCAATGGGCTTATTTTGTTAGCTAATGCCACTTGTCATTGATGTGTTGGACCGAGGTTAAATAATACGTATATGTTTTAACATTTTGTGCACAAAATTACACGGTAATTGAAAGCAACACTTGATGCCTCTGTGAATCTCTGCAGAAGTGCAAATCACAAACTTAATGGTGGGTTCCTAAAGCCACATCTAAACTCCAGTGGTCACATGATGACTCAACTGATGTAATTTACAGTAGTGAAAAACACATGAGGCTTATCATATTCATTTTAGTTAAAAGAGAACTCCACTACTGTGTGATTCCACATCAGATGTTCACCAAAGAGGAGATATATTTGGCGTGAATGTAAACGTGATCCTTTTAGTAATCACCAATTCACCCACAAAGCTTAGATCCTTTTTCAATACACATTGGATCCGCTTATGGTGCTAGCTACAAAAGGAGCCATTTTTCAGATAAAGATGATGTGGACGTGTTGTATATATGTTGAAAATGATGGTCGGTGGATATCTTTGTCAATCATGGGTGCCTACTAATGGGATTTGCACTTATTCCATTTTATCCCGTATAAGTTTGTGTTCATTGTTCTACAACTCTGCAGATGTACCTTGGGTCACTCTAACTTGGACTAAACTATATTATAATACCCAAACCACCCCCCATGCTCGAAATCCTATTGGATCATTCTGGTGGAAAGAGATCATTAGACTGTATGAGAAATTCAGCCTCCTTGCAAAATGCAAACCGAGTAGAGGTAACACTGCTATGCTTTGGAGTGACCCCTGGACAGACCAAGCTATCAAGGATATTTACCCCCATCTTTTTTCTTTTACAAGAAAACCCAAATGCTCCATAGCCTTCTTCAAGGAGCAGGAACTAGAGAGAACTTTCTTTCTCCCCCTATCCTCCCAAGCAGCTACACAGCTACATGATCTTGAGGGCAGGATAAATAATGAAACTTTGAATGAGTTTGGGAATGCCACTTGGACCTACTCCTGGGGTTCTGATTGTAACAGCAGCAAGAAAGCTTACAAGTCAATGATAGGTACCAATGCTGCTTCCCCCCTTTTCAACTGGTTATGGAGTTCTAGTAACCTTGGCAAACATAAGTTCTTCTTTTGGCTGTTGATAAGAGATAGACTGAGTACAAGAAATATCTTGAAAAGAAAAGGGATGGATCTAGACAGTTATAGCTGTGTTCTCTGTAATCTGGATATTGAAGAGACTTGCTTTCACTTGTTTTTTGAATGTTCTTTCAGTAACCTTTGCTGGGCAACAATTCCAATCATCTGGAACACATCACTCAGCCCTCTGGACATGATCTTACAAGCTAGATCTGATTTTGGGGATGCTATTTTTAGAGAAATCCTTATCACTGCCTGTTGGGTAATTTGGACGACAAGAAACAGTGTAATCTTCGACAATGGGGAAATCAATCACAATTTTTGGAAAAGGCAGTTTAAAGTGGAGCTTGGGCATGTGTGTGCCAAGTCCAAAACAGCAACGAAGGCCAAGCTTAGTTTATGGAGAGATAGCCTACTGTAATATTTTCTTTCTTTTTGTCTTTGAGCCTAGATGCTCTGTATTTGTACATATTTCCTTTTCCTTGTGCCATTTAATAGAAAATGAAAAAAATAGGTAGGGGTCTTCCCTACTGATTCGCTCAAAAAATAAGTTTGTGTTCATTATTTTGTTTGGCTATTTTGCTAGCAACTTTTTGTCAGTCGGGGACTGGAACTCATATTGATGGATGGTTGAGAACATAGCTCATGCACAGGCTGGGATAAGTACTACTTAGACTTTATCAAAAAATAGAACTTTTTCAGTCAGGAAAGACAATGGTTAGCTGGAATAAGAACATATGTCCCTTTCGTTTTACACTTGAAAAATTAAAGCACTTGACTAATCTATGCTGTTCCTATCAAGCCTTTCTGTTTCCTTTCCTCTGTCCTCACCCACTATTTTCTTGCCAATGATTAGGCATGAAAATGTGCACAAAATATTTACAAGAGAATTCAATAATAGCCCAAAAGGAATAGGAGAATGTTCATGATTGGATTAGGTGATGCATGAGCCGAGCTGCTAGCAGGTTGAAAATTGGTACGCCCTGGCAAGTTTGGATGCATGCACATTTGGTACAGTAGTTGAAACTTCAAGCATGATTTGAGGTAACTCATTAAGGCTATATGTATATCGGAAAGTGGTCTTGGTCAATTGGTCATATTAGATCAAACTAATTAGTTTCTTAGATGATTAGTACTATTACCTTGTTGCGTACAAGCAAACGAGAACATTAAAAGTAGTAGTTTATTGTATAGTACTATGCACGGATGAACATGAGGATGAGCCCATTCCTTGTACTGGAAATCTTCCAAATAAGGCATGTAATAGGAACAACCATTCAGTAGCAAACTATAGCAATCATATGCATAACTAGAGTTGCATGTTTAGGATGATTTTGATGCGAAATCGAAATCAATTGGTAGTTGTAAGGGGCAATGGTAACTGAACCGGATAATTAAAATCATATCAGAGGAAAGGTGCAATCGTAACAGCAAATGTCAATCGAATTAACAGAAATAAAAGGGATTGTTAGAAACTTAGCGGGCATGACCGTGTGAAGCGCGCCGCGATCGATGGCCTCCCTCGCTCTTGCGGATGGAAGCGGAACGGGTCAGCCCGCCGCCCGCGCCTCCCGCCAGGCCGGCCGGCACCCTCGCCGTACGTCTCCACCCGCCGCTGCCGCGCATACCCAACTCCTGTATCACCAACCATAAACCCGCCGCATCGCACCTCCGTCGCCGGTTGCCTTGCCGCGTGCCCTCCGTCGTCGTCGTCGTTGCCGGCGATCGTCGTTGGACTTGGTTAGCAAGATGGGCTGGTGCGATCATGGGCCTAGACTACTCCTGCGGGCTGACCGATCCTTGATGGGCCCACTATTCCGTACCGGCAGCACTGGCTAGGTCTAGTCTTGATTTGGGCCATGACACTTTACGGCTTAGAACTGATTTTCAGGCCCAAACATAATGTGTAGAGTACAACTTTTTGTCAGTGATTTTCAGGGACATATTTCGTACAGCTTGGCAGGGGCCAACAAACACAAAATGATCAGCATATGCTCCACATCCTCGTGATCACAAATAAGCACAAACTTGTCGGCAAAATGTCTTCCTGACTTCTCCATGAAAATCACTATGATGTTTCTAGTTTATCATGCACCTGTAGAAGTGTCGTCGATGCAATCTTTGAGAACATCATCACTTGCATTTGTTCATCTTGGCATGCAATTGTCAAAACGACAGACCTTTGGTTGAAATTGGCGAGCGCCATTGAAACCGTCAAGACTAGGAAAACACAAGTGTTCGTTTGGTTCAAACTGCAAGCAGTATCTTGATCTCATTTTCTCTGTCTGAAATGCTTACCTTTTGATTACTGAAAGTTTGCCGGGTCTGCAAGAATAGTGCTAATTTATTGATCTCTAGGAATTATGGTGGATAAACATATGGATTCATCTGTAGTTCAGTAGTAAATTCAGCCTTACTAAATAATTTAGTCTCTTCAAGTGGCTTACAGTTACATGCTTTACAGTAGAGTGCAAAGTTCTGTTTTCAGTTTAACAGACTAGGTACATATATGATCAGTAAGTACCACATGCCTAAGCGGTAAGCTGTGCTAACTCTTGAATCTTACCTCATGTTGATTCCCACCTTCCTGCCAATGGCAACAGTGCAGACTGCAGAATCGCATCACTAAATGTAAACAACTATGACAGTGCCATGGGTATGTCATGTTTTCACTGACCGTCACAGTTGACCAGGATAAGATAACATGGAGAGAATCCCTATCTCAAAACTCCTATTAGTACATCTATATCTATACTGCCTCTGTACGTTTACATGTATACTATCTTACAAGGTATACTTCTTTTTTTTTGGGGAAAGGAGCTCAAAAAAAAGGCATCATTAAAACTTGTACGAAGATATTGCATCTTTGATATCTGAACGAACGACCTCGGCTGCTATAGATCGCTGCCTTCTGGTATGCTTTCCAGCGCAGGCCGCCACCTTCCGCAGCAACACTTCTGTTCACGAATGCTTGCTTCTTTGCGCAAGAGAGACACCACGTCGTCCAACGACATGCCATCCTTGTCGAGCATCTTCTTGAGCTCCCGCTTGCTGATCACTAGCTTCACCCTGACGGTAGTGCCCGCCGGCATGGACTGGGGCTCGCCGAGGGAGTCGTCGTCGTGGACCTTCACCAATCTGCTGGGGTTTGGCACCCTGAGGACTTCGCTGCTGCCATCATCCACGATCATGATCTTCGTCTCCTTCATGTCCTGAATCACCGGGCAGTTCCCCATGTTGATGGATTGATGGCTGCTAATAGAATTGTGATGTGCTCTGATGTCTGAAGCTCTGTTTGGAGCAAATACGACCAAAAGTTCACAGTTGTGATGAGAAAGGGCTGGAGGCAAATTGGAGGCATCTTGTATTTAAAGGAAACGCGTTGTTAAGGACACACTCTCTTCGTCCCTAAATAGAAGTCGTTCTCACTTTTCGAAAAGTCAAAGTTTTTTAACTTTGACTAATTATATATAAAATAATATAAATATTTATAATATATAATTAGTACAATTAGATAGGTCGTTGAATATACTTTTATAATAAATTTATTTGGAGATATAAATGTTTCATGTATTTTCTAAGAATTTAGTCAATGTTAGAAAAAAAATGATCTATATGTATCCCATAATGATCTTCTTTTTTGGATGGAGGGTGTATTTCTTTAATGCCACTGGCCGACCAATGAATGTTGCTTCAATTCACCTATGCAAAAAACTTTGTTAGCTATATATGATGACTACCCCACTCGATCAGTAGATATGAGGGTACTAACCTACCCTTTTGTTACTTGCTGTTCTGGACTTGGTTTGACATGGTTTGTGTCAGGTCGATCTAGAAAAGATTGTGGCGCGTGCACAATGTACTAGCATAGTTATATTTTAGTAACACTAAAAAAAGTTACACATCTAAGAGTCACCACACCATTTGTGAGGATAACCGCGCGTCACCACATTGTTTTAATTTTGTAAGATTAGAAAACATAAGTCGTTTGGTGGCACTTATCTTCACCTATTTTAGAATATCTATTTTATCTACTCAGTACTACTAGTGCCGATCTTGGGATATAGTAGTAGTTACACGCACAACTCTCTTTATGTAGTACTTGCTGGTTCAAACTTTCTGATGTGTTCCATAAAAAAAAACTTTCTGATGTGTAAATCTTAGAATCAATTTACGCTGGCAATAGTACTACCAGTGTAAATCCTAGTAGTTCAGTTAACACTACTGCCAGTGTAGGTATATCTGCACTAGATTTATAGATACGGGCCTACAAGTTTGTTTCTATTTTTGCCTCCTCTTTTTTTTTAAACATGCCTAAGCATGTAATTCATTAAGCAGATAGAAGTTTAAAATTAAAGTCATACAGACCAAGGAGGTAACCCAGGTTACCGAAGCCCAAGAACACAAAGGAAGCAACAACCCATAGAATTATAGACACTTTAGCTTAAGCGCCCTGCCAGAACGAGCAATTGCGGAGCAGCTCTGCAAGCTGCGCATACCCTGCACCACACCAAGCCAAGGCTTCAGCCCGAATCGCCGTCATCAACTGCTCCACCGATGATGGGCGATTATCGAAAGTCCTGGTGTTGCGCTCCTTCCAGAGCATCCAGGCAATCAGGAAAACAAAGGAGTCGAATCCTCTGCGCCGCAACCTGGGAACACCCTGCCGCTGGAGCATCCACCAATTGATCACCGGTTCCTCCCTGACTGAGACGACAAACTGAAGCTGCACCATAGAGAGACAAGAATGTCAGACCTCTTTGCTGAAGCATCATCCGATGGTGATGTGGTCAATGGTTTCATCACTTTGATCGCACAACACACAAACATTTTTGCCTCCTCTTTATCATCACTTGTGAAAAAAAATAGACGTGAACAAAATTGTTTTCATACTTGTGATATCCACTCTGAACTCTGGTTCAAGCTCTCATAGTCATAAGAATAAGGCTTGTCAATGATACACTATTACACTTGACTTATTGGTTCGATCTTCGAATGTGCTAATAGAAATAGAGTTTACGTGCATTGCACCCATCAAAATAATAAAAATGAGTTTGCGTGCATGTACTGTTATGATTGAAAATTACTGTTCGGCTGGTAGAAAAGTCGGTTGATTCCGACATGATTGAATAGGTGAAAGAAAATAAGTTGAATCAAGCTAAAATAGGGGTAGTTCAAGTGAACAGATGGGGATCAACATTTGGCTGGCGAATCCATGTTGTGCTTGCTGCTAGCCTATGGAAAGTGGTGGAGGTAAAGAATCATTCGCGTGCATGCTGTCGATGTTGCAGCTGAAAACGACAGCCAAAATGAACGAATCACGCGCGTGCTATAATATGTAGGGGACACGCCGAAAACGACCTTTACTCCATTAATCTAGATGGGGATATCCCATCAAAAAAACATGAATTGTTGTTTGGCTTCTAGATCGAGTTTCCCTGCATGCACGGCCGGCATCTATATATGTACGGCATTGTCGTGTCACACATGCGGTTAAGTGCTAATAATCGACCCAACAAAAGTGGATTTTTATAAAGAAAATACAATTGATATATAGCAAGTAAATATAAAATATAGACATCAAAGAGACCACAACAAGTAGCTAGCTCTAGCTCGATCTGATCATCGTGCAACGAGATGATCAAGATAGACATACCGTGAAGTAGGTGACTATCCCGTGAGTCCTAGTCATCTCTTGTCTTTTACACTATTTAAATAAAAATAGGTTATTGGAGTCAACCTAAGCCCTACCGTGTATATGATCAGGGGCGGATCTAAAGGGGCTATATCAATAAAAATATAGATGATTTGAGGGAAAAAGAAAAAGAAAAAAAGAAGAGAAATAGAGAGATCTTGTTCTAAGGGATTCAGGGAGAAGAAAAGGGAAGTGAGGAAGAAAAAATAGAGAGATTAGAGAAAGAATAAGATATCAACTCCTTCTTCAATCTTGTTCTGGATCCGTCACTGTATATGATTCTAGCTTGCATTTTTCTCTCTTTCCTTCACTTTTTTTTTGGTGGTACACTCTCTAGAGCGCACTACGGAAAGCACTTGGTTATGATGACGGTTGATGGACAATTAGTAAAGTGAACTGCTGCACTGAACCTGATAAGCGAAAATAGCTACTAGAAGACTCGTTCAAGCCTTTTAAACCTACCGGATTCATCTCCCTTGTAGTAGTACTAGTATTTGCTAATTAACGCTCATGCGCACACGCACAGTGAATTAAAATACTTCAGTCGGTCTCTAAATAAGTCAATTTTTGAAATTGTCCTAAATCAAATCTGGTATATTTGATTAAATTTATAGAAAAAAATACCAAATGTCTATGATATTAATTAATATATTATAAAAATATAGTTTATAATGTGTCTGATGATAATAATTTGGTGTCATAAACCTTAACGCCTTTTCTTTGAATTCAGTCAAACTTAGAAAAAGCTTGACTTCATGAATTGATTTATTTAGAGATGGAGGAAAAAATAATAGTAATAATCTATAATCTATTCATGGTTGAGCATCGTCAATGTGAATGAGCATGCTATTCAAATAGTACTTCCTCCGTCATCAATAAGTATCTTGACAAAATTTATTTAATAATATACTTCCTGAAAGAATCAATTCCTAAAATTCGTGACAGTCAAATAACTTTGACTAACTTAACATCTATGATTTAACATGAGCACCATATAAAAGTATCTAATGATACTAGTTTGATACCATAATTTTCAATGTTCTTTTTTAGAAATTTAGTTAAAGTTCAAAAAATTTAACTTAAGAAAACTTCAGAAATCTATTTTTTTTAGGGACAGAGAATAATAATATACATGATGTCAACTAAGTATCATAAAATTCTTCTATTAATTTGATGCCCTGCTAGTAGTGGCTGTAGCTTTGTTGTGGTAGCTAGGTAGTAGTAGCCTTGTAGAAATATCTCACATCCACATGCAAATTGACGCTGGAAATGCTTGCTGCCTTGTGTTCTTGGATCTGGTCCATTCCGATCGATCCTCCACGAGCGTGAAAGGGAACGAAATTACGAAAGGGATGTATGCATCATGCATGGATGGAGCTATCTATCTAGCAGTAGCAGATGGGCATTATATTGTCCGGCCCGGGGAATAATAATTTAAGTAGTGAATACACGCACGTCGTCTTTACTTGAGTCTCAACGTCAGTTTTCACTCTTACATTACAAAAATGGTGGAATTCTCTTAGTGTTTTAAGTAGTACAAAATTAGCACATGAGAATTTCACTAAGAGACATTTACTAGGAAAAGTTTGTACTAAAATTTGACTACCAAAACACTAGGAGAACTCCACCTCACTAGAAGAAGTTTAATATTTATCGGAAGGGTCCGTGATCACCTACGCAATACTACTACTCATTCTACATTTTTTTAGATAAAGACTACTCATTCTACATGGGTCCAAAACGCTATTGCGCGTGGCGCGAGCCCTCTTTTCGCCCATGAACGCGATCGTGTGCTCGTCTCTCTCCCTTCATTCGTTGGTAGTAGGTAGATATCATCTCTTCTTCGTGGCGACCCGCACCCTCCTTCGTCATCACGCGCGGATCGGACGATTGACAATGCGCACCTCTCACCATTACGGGTGAGTCCAACAGGGTTCCATGCGCTATGGCATGTATGCTCGTCGGTGCACGTCTCTCTCCGTCACGGGTAGAGTTAATGAGAGCACTGGCAAATGGTTTTAAGAGAAAGTTTAGCTTATATTACTTTGAGCTAGTGATGAGGACATTCTTCTTGAAGGTATCATCAAATAACCTCTTGTTGTTGCTTCTGCATTCTTCTTGGTGTTTTCAACCATCCCTGAAAATACCCTCTATTTATATGAATGACTGAAAACACTAACCACCTCTAGAAATCGATCCCTAGAAACATCTTTAAAAGGTGATTTTACACAGTAGTTAATGCTAATTTCCTAAATGTAGCTTATGTTATGATGGGATGCACAGTTCTCGGGCATTTGAAGGTGGATGCAAACACCGAGATTATTAATATTTGAACAAGTGGAACTATAATCCACCTCCAATCTACCAATTGGATAATTATATAGTTCAAATATTCCAAGCTGGCCAAATTATTATCATGAGTAACCTAAATCATTAATATAATCGTAATATATTATTTTTTATAAGACTATAATAATTATATATATATATATATATATATAATATATATATATATATATACATAAGTGATCCAAACAGATCTAACTAAACCTCAAGGAATATATGATAAATAAATAAATAAATAAATAAATAGAAAATCTGAATAAACGAGAAAGTAAGCCCACAGATTTTTGGGCTTATGCATTCATCCTGTTTGGAACTCACGACGAAGCAATGTGTAATTAATGGTGTAATGGCTTTGACAGTGTTATTGGTGAAAGGATCCATGGATGATGGATAGATGTGGACAGCCAAGCAAGCACGGGCGTACTACTGTACTAGTACTAGTTTTTACACATCTCATTTTCAGGTGGTTGTGTGCACGAGCGAATTGAAACACTTGTTCACTAGCGAATTTGTTTATATTTATTAAAAATGCAACGTGGCAGAAACGGATAGGACCGTCAGCTGAGTGCTTTATTAGCGAACCTTTCTTTCTTCTGTTATACGGGAACACTAATCAATCAATCCAAACACTGTACACGGCTGACGATTGGAAAACTTCTTTTCTTTACAAACAGTGCACTCCGGCCAATCCTATGCCAAAATCAACCTCGCACGAAATGAAAACACGCACGTAAAACCAGGACGAACGCAACCAAAATTTGTCAAACTCGCAGCAAATGAAAACATGCAAGTAAATAAACCATGACAAAAAAAGCAACCAAAATTTGTCAACCCAAACATCAATTTCTACGGACGGATTCAATTTTTGAACAAACAGTAGGGTGTATGTACACAGCTCAACTACTACAGCTGAAGCACAGGCGCAACCAAACCGAAAGCCACACCTCAACTACTACAACGGCCCAGATCTCGCCACGCGTCCGTCATCCTCCATCTGAGCCGCCCACTCCACCGACCGCCGCCCCGACGAGAACCGCCGCACGCCTCCCAGCCCCGGCGCCAGCGTCACCTCCGGCTCCGCCACCTCCACCTCCCTCCGCCTCGCGGCGTCCGGCAGGGGCGGAGACTGATCGACGCACTCGACGACGCTGTGCCTGGACCGGCTCCGGCTGCGCCGCCCCCGCATGAGTAAGCCGAGGCCGAGCCCGCCGCAGCATCCGGGCGCCGTGGTGGATCCCCCGCGCGGCGTGCGGCCGAGGCGCGCGCGCTCACGGTCCGAGAGCACCTTCCCGATGCAGGAAACCTTGGGCGACCCGGGCTCCGGTACGGCCGTCTTGGCCGCGCGTCCGCCGCCGCCGGTCTTGGCCTTCTTTGGGAACATGGCCGGCGGGTGGTGGTTGTGGTGATGCTGGTGCCGCCGCACGCTCCCGCCGAGCTTCCCGCCGGATAGCCCGATGATGGGCGCCGCCGTTGGCTTCAGGTTTCCCGAGAATCTCTGGGACGACGACCCCCCGCCGGTGTGGGCGGCGTGGGTCGTCTTGACGACGCACTTGGGGTTGGTGTTCTCCTTCAGCGAGTCGTCGCGGTCGTACACGCCGTTTATCTCCGACCACGCTATGTCGTCGCCTAGCCGTAGCTGCGTCGACTCCGGCGGGTCGCCGCCGAGGCCGAGATGGTCCCGCGAGGCGGCCATGGCGAGGAGAGAGAGAGAGGCGCACACGACGCGATGGATGGATGGATGGACGATGGAGGAGCTTGGAGTTTTGCAGCTTGGCTCGTTTTTTCTGTTTTCTGGCGCCGTGTGGCGTGGTTTTTAAGGAGTTTTTGCGTTGTTGACTCGTTGGGATTGCCAAATCTGCACATTTTTTTTTTAAAAAAAGTTCTTTTTCTTGGTTTGTTTTATTCATTCAAATTCAGTTGGAATTTGTTGTCCGTGGACATGGCGTGTACCGCGTGCACTTGGAGTATCGACATTTCTTTATTTCTTCTTTTGAGGCAAAATTGAGGAAAGTGAAGTGTTCGCAAAGTTTGGAAAAAAGAAAGTGTGAACAGCCTAGACGAAGGGGATTCTGTTAAAGTTACGGGCACTGCCTCACTGGTAAACTAATACTCCTATATATATCAACCATTGTTATTATTGTTGGACAAGCCTGATCGGCATTTACCTTTGTGAGCACGTAAAGAAGTGCTTTTTGATTTCGTAATGGCAATGGTTGAGTGTGAGTCCACACGATTATAGTTGGACGATCGATGTGGGATCTTGAAACATGTTTCTTTTCTTTTCAATCAGTGCATACATTTGACAACTACTCGCAACATCTAAATTATATATCTCAGGAACCTTCCTGTATATGTTATTGAATAGTTTCTTACACAATTTCACGCATATAAGTTATAATTTTTTTTTCAAACAAAATAATTTAAAACAAGTAACATCAGTGGCAGCCCTAAACTCGAATAATTATGTCATCTAGATTCCTAATCCTCGTTTCTTAATATTTAAGTCCCTCAACTTGTATTGTGATGTCACTCTGGTCCTCAACAAAACGATTTGTCTCGTCGTATAGATGCACCATGGAGAAGGTGCACAAGGGCAAATGAGTCAATCCAAGTGCAAATACGAGTATAAAGACTAAAAATAGAAGAGAGAATACACTAAAATATATAATAAGAAAATCAAGTGTCCAATGTTTAGAGGTCTATATATATTTATAAAGTTAATATTACGAGCACTAATAAAACTATAAAACACAACAAATAAAGTCCTGACTATGTAATTTTCTCGAAGAGAATAGCATGTGGTCCGACCTCCAAAATTTTGCGAGCATGCATAAGTAGATATAAATTTTCTCGGCTAAGGAAAATGACACGCTGAGTGAACATTGAGGCCCCGTTTGGATTGAAGGATTTTCAAAGGAAATTTCAAAGGAATCGATTCCTATGGAATGCTGACGTCACGAGTGTTTGGAACGCAGGAATGAGCCTCGCCGTTCCTCCGGAAAGGAATGAGCTCCTTCACAAAACGTAGGAACCGAAAAATCCAGTCCAAGCCAAAGGTTTGGTTCTCTCTCAAGGTTCCTGTGTTTTTAGTTCCTGTGTTCCAAACAATAAAATTTGATCGTTCCTCTGTTTTTGATTCCTGTGATTTTCTTATTTTTTTCCATTCCTGTGTTTTCTCCGTTCCTACGTTTCTCTCTATTCCTACATTTTCTATTCCTTCGTTCCAAACGGAGTACACTACTAGTACCAGGCTACTAGCTAGTGGCGGGGAGTAGCAGGAGAAGACAAAAAAAAACATGTGAAGAGAAAACACACGCCAGCACTGCACCAGTACGTTGTCCATGGGCTAACAAGAGTGGAGGATCGAGGTCGCTGCTGAAGACGGCGAGAGGGACCGTGCACCGTGTACAGACGTGCAGTGCAGTGCGAGTTGGTAGGTGTTAGCGCTGAACAACCTTGAGATTAACGACAGGCCGGTTAGTTTTTTTTTTAAGAAAAACGAAGAAGAAGAAGAAGAAGAAGAAGAAGAAGCTACACGAGGACAAACAAATGGTGGCGGATTCAGACAGTCTTTTGACCCTGGAGGACATGGACTCCACTGCGGCAACGGCAATGCCTTTGCGCCCTTGCCGCCGTCAGTGAGTCCACGACTCAAAACAGGTAGTACTACAGTGCTAGTACTACTCAAAACAGGAGTACAGTATAAAGCAAGTGGCTTTATTTGCGTCTGAATTTGCTCTAGTTTTTCGTATGAGGACGACAGTGGACTTGTTTGCTTGCTTGGCACACAGCACGCATGATGCATAAGCTAAGGTACGTTATCCTCTAACTTAAGGCTCCTACTCTACTTTGATTACCTATTTCGGCACGGCAGCGAGTACCTTTACGCCCCCATTTTATATATTTATATTTGAAGATTTTTGAACACCACCTTTTCAGAGCTTTATTTACTTCTATCTAAGATATTTTTAAGTTTTTACGTACGTAACTTTATAACTTTATAGTAAAAATAATATATCTAGAAAGAATAACAAATGTTATAAATTATTGTACTACTCCCTCCATCCTAAATTGTAAGTCATTCCAAGAATCTTGGAGAGTCAAAGCATCTCAAGTTTGACCAAAAATTATAGACAAAACTATAAAGATTTATAACATCAAATAGGTATACTATGAAAATATAATTGATAACGAATCTAATGATACTTATTTGACATCATAAATATTATTATATTGTTATATAAGTTTGGTCAAATTTGAGAAACTTTGACTCTCCAAGATTCTTGGAATGACTTACAATTTAGGATGGAGGGAGTACATAATAGTATAAGTACATACCACTATAGAATCTTGCATGTTCTGTCAGGGTGTTTAGAATTATTGGGCATGCATGCGTCTTTGGACTTATTGGACTCGGAAGCGGGAAAGTCTCTACACTCAATATAATGCTGATACTGACACCGGCCGGCCGGCAACGATGACCGACTCACCCACGGTCATTTTTGACGACGACGCATGCAGCATGACATCCCAAAGGTAATTGTGACAGCAGGCAGACAGAGCATTGGCAAAAGAGACACCACGAGCGCATCCGGAGAGAAAAAAAAAAGACACTTGCAGATCCTTGAGCCCTTGTTTAAATGTTGTCCGCTTCACTTAATCCACATATAAGTTGAGGTAAATTTTTAATTAAAATTTCACTTTAATTCATCTAACACAAAGCTTCGAAATGATGGAAAGAAATTATTGTGTATATAGTATACTTTATCACTGCTCCCCTGTCCCACAAAGATGCAATTCTAAAGACATGTTTGATACAACTCATTAAGCTAGTATAAACTATTTTTTTTCTCCAAAACACTGTAAATATATAGATTCATGAGTGAAATTGTTTTTCTCCTCTTATCACAAAGGCATGAGTTGTAATCAAATTGAAAAAAGTAGTTTATCTTAGCTCTCTTTCACACTTCTCTCTCATCCATGCATAAGCTGTGATGAAACTGTTTTAGCAAAGTTTTTTTAAAAATAACTCAGTTTCACCTAAAAAGTTGTTTATTAAGCTATTTTCTAAAAAATAGAACTTATAATTTTTTTACCATTCCTACAAATGACAGAATAATATGTGTCACTGATATATTGGTATTTTATATACCACTCGTATTATAAGAATGATAAAAAAAATTAATTATCTTTTAAAAACAACTTTATTAGTGAAGCTAAGTAGGCAAAACATGCCTTAAGTTTAATTCAAGTTAAACTATCTTAACTTTTTAATTAAGTATATAGATATTATCAATATTTATGACTTAGTTTATGTAATGTTGTCAACTGCACGACATTGTTTCCGTTTTGGACAAATCTGACTAGTTCCTCTCTTATTAGTGTTGTAATAACAGTTGCATCGTGACAGTAGACATCGCAACAGTTTCACGTGGTAATCAGATTTTGTGGCTTGTTTCTTCAAATCAAAAGAATAAAGACTTTTCTGTGACTTGTGAAACAAAAAAAGCAGACCTACTTTTTGACTTTGATTTGTCAGTTTCTGCGTCACATCCAGCTCCTGTCACTGTCAGCAGGTAGCATCACTCACCTCTCCGCTCCGCGTGTCGGTCGGACCCACTCTCATTATTTGAACATTCGGCGACGCGCTGATTTCAGAGAATTTCATCAAAGGAAATCGAATGGTTACAAAAAAATCACGTACGCACTGTACTAGTGCCTCCGTGCACAGTAATATCCGGTCGGTTGGCTACAAAAAATCACGTACTACTGCCTACTCCTACTCACGCCGGCTGGCAGTGCTCTCTCACGTTTTAATTAGTTAAATTTCAGTCACATTTATCATTTTTTTCTGTGAAAATATATTAAAATCTACAGAACCAACAAATAGACTCTCACTTAGAGAAGTTCGTTCGTCTTATGATATATAAAAACAAAAAAAAACTGTTGGAACAGGTGGAGTACGTAGACAGAACTATAGAAGTTTTAAACATATTGTACATGTGAGGTGTGTGTGGTTTAACTTAACGAACCGAAGTGCATCATGAGCTGATCTTCATGAGTTTTTTTTATAGAACTGGAGGGAATGACCCCTACATGAATTTATTAAAAGTAAAAACAATTAACAAGTACTAGAGCAAAGCTTAGGAAACAAAGAAAGAGAGGAAACTAATGAGTCTAGACAAATTTTGGATCCATCAATCAAAGGTGATTTAAGTTCTTGTCTTAGCTCTTAAGGAGAGTAGAAATAGCTCCTTTTTAAAGACCTCTCTGTCTGTTTGGATGTTAGGTTAAACATTATTGAAGATGAAATGTTGTCCAAATTGCCCAGCTAGCTTATTAATAAGATTGTAACCATCATGAAGAAAATTGAGGGCATGTTTGGATCCCTTGGTAATTGACAAATGGCAAATAAAGTTGGCAAATCTTTTGCTAATTCCTAGTGTTTGGATCTCTTGGCAAATGACAAATGGCAAATGACAAATGACACATATAAAGACAATTATACCCCTAATAATTAAACTCTCATTCACCATGTCATGCATAAAAGGGAGGGGTATGAGTGGAAGGATTTTCTATTTGCCGCTCCAAAGTGACAAATGATAAATGCTAAATTTTTGCTCTTTTGACATTTTTTGCCTTGCATGTTTGGATCCATTTGCTAAAAAGTAGTAATTCTTTTGTTCTTTTGCCAATTTGCCAAGGGGATCCAAACACCCCCTGAATGAAACTGATTTTTCAAGTGCAGAACACACTAATACCCTATTGGAATATGATACCCAGCAATCTTCCTGAGTATTCGAATTCCATTCGAAAACTAAAAAAAGCTTAGGGCTTATTTGGAACGTACGCATGAATTTCACAGGAATTGTGCAAGAATTTTACAGAAATCAGTTCATTTTCACAGGAAAAAATCCCGTATTCCAAACAGACCCTTACCTTAGAGATGCGAGATGACTTAAAATAAAAGATCGGTAAATATAATAAACTAACAATGAAAGGATTGGTAATAACGTATATTATATAGTATAGAAGAAGTATAGCGGCTCAAGTTCGTCCATTTTCTCATTACAAAAGCATATGAGAAATCGGAAGCCGACGATTCTGCCTGTCAGATTTGTCTTGCAGTCGTCGGGTATTTGTGCGGTTGTCAACATGCGTTTCCTCTTATTGTCAAAAAAAAAAAAACATGCGTTTCCTCTCAGAACACGTAAAGTCAAAGATTCAGTGAAAGACGAATACTTGTAGAAAAAGTAATAATATATTTAATTTGATGTGGGTGACAACAATTGAAAATTGCCCCGATCGAGGCCGTTATCTTTTTTAGTTGTGCAGCTGGAACTAAAATGCTACTGTAGTAATACTAAACCGTGGTGTCTGTCAAACAATCTTAAAATTAACTAAGCTTATAATAAGAAAATACTGATATTTATAATACCAAATAAATCATCAGTTAAGTACATTTTTTATGTTAAATCTTTTTGCTGCTGCACACTTGCAGCCCACTGCAGTTCCAAGAGGTGTCTCTGTAATCTCTCTCACGTGGTGGTGTCATTGGTGCATATAGCAACAACCCTCTACATTTTAATTGAAGCAAACACTCCTTAAATATAAGATATTTTGTTGCAGGGTGAAATTGTTACTTAGTTTTTTAATCAAAGATATTCACCTGAATTTATTTAAAGCATAACGAAAGCCCAAGATTCAAGGTTAGAGTTACCAGCTTACAATACAATAGAAAAGATAAGAATTAAACTCGACTCGAGACACTAAAGTCGCCAAACATCTCTAGAAAGGAAAATGCACAAACAAATTTGAGGGCCACGCCTCAACCATCTCCTATGTATCACTCAGAACTCGAACATGATTTAACAGAGGTCTCCACATCACCTAAACCGCAGAAAAGAACGCATATTACATCCCATCACTAGTGCAAAACAACACACTCCCTCTGTCCCCAATTGATAGTCCCCAATTGATAGTCGTTCTAGTGCTAGGCACGAAGATTAAGGTAAAAGCAAAAACACAAAACTAACCCTATGGAATTAGTACTTTTGGCAGATCTCTCTCTCTTGTGCTGTTGAGCTAGTACACTCCGTAGTAGCGAGACCAAATTTAACTTTACCCATGCATGGACAAGCAAAAAGGACAGGATGAGATGGGATGGGGTGATAGTACGTTGCTGCAGGGCTAGTTTATAGCCGCTGAAAAGGCTAAACGACACTCAATTCGAGACTTGTTTCTAACTCTAAAACGACCTTCAAATCGGGACAAAGGGAGTAGCTGTTAAGTGCTTCCCATTTACTCATGAGGTACTTCCTCTTCTCCCCTATTCTTTGCCAGAAAAATCTTGATCCAATTAGAAATTACCTTCATACAAGTGGTAGACCCTCATGGTATACAATGGTGTATGCTGGATAGGAAAGATAGTCACATTGCCATGTGCCCAGCCTTTTCTCAGTCTCGACTGTCCAATGAAGAGATCAGATATGAAATCAACAAGAATAAAAAAATTAAAAGGAAGAGAAAGAAAAATAAAAAAGATAGAAATTTTCAAAGAAACTGGAAAAAACCGGCCCACATGAAGCCCGTGCGGTTTTTTTTTTCTTCCGCAATCGCCATTCCCCTTCCGTCCGCTTGTCCCGTCTTCCTCCTCATTCTGTCTCTCACTCTCTCTCCCACTCTCTCGCTCTCAGACGCCGCCGACCCCCCTAATCCAGCTGCTGAGGCTTTCGTTGGTCTCCGCCGGCGAGGAGCTCGTCCCACCAGGTACTCCCACCCTTTCTCTTCCTTCCCCTTATGCTGTGCAAAGCTGAGCATCGAAACCCTAACTTAAAGCTAATTTAGCTACTTGACATGCCTCCTAACTTCTATGTTTTTGCAAAAATTATTGGATGTACATGTGTAAGCACATGTCTCTTTACTGGATCCGCCCCAGAAACACATGTATTGCGCCTGCTAAAGCCTCCTAATTTCTTTTTTGGTTTCAAAAATTATCCCTTGTAGGTGCCAAAGAGAGAGGAAGGGGATCAGCAAATTGGTGCGCTGCTGCTAAAATGCTGGGGAGGAAATGAGCAGATCAGGGGCCCTGGTAAAATGCTGTTCAAATGCTGGGGAGGAAACGAACAGATCAGGGGCGCTGGTAAAATGCTGCGCTGCGAGGGTGACTGACTGACTTTTGCCTCCCCCGCCCGCCAACCTCCGTTTCGTGCTTATTGGGATGCTCTCAGCATAAAGGTTCACCCTTTTTGACTCTTGTTTTTTTACCTATAATAAGACTCACCAGATTCCTGTTTGTTCGGAGACAGTTTTTTTTTTGTAGTTTAGTATAATATAATTGGTGCATCTGATGGCTGTTGGTGCTAAGAAAAGCTAAAACACATGCAGGAATCTTCTCGGCATTAGCCCCCCAAGTTTCAAGAGATGGACCATGTGCCGGCTCTAGCTCTTGCCGTGTGCCTCCTGGCCTTGCTGCCTGGCTGGGCCTGTGGCCTTGGCTCCATGTCGTCCATCGCTGTGTCCTATGGGGAGGACGGTCCGGTGTTCTGTGGCGTCAACTCCGACGGCTCCCACCTCGTTGCCTGCTTCGGCGCGGACGCCTCGGTCCTGTATGGCGCCCTGCCCAACATCCCTTTCCTTGGCCTCACGGCGGGGGACGGGTTCGTGTGCGGCCTCCTGCTCGACACCAGGCAGCCGTACTGCTGGGGGAGCAACTCTTATGTCAAGAGCGGGGTGCCGCAGCCGATGGTCGAGGGCGCGAGGTACTCTGAGCTCAGCGCGGGGGACAACCACCTCTGCGCGCTACGAGCGGCTCAAGATGGGGGCCATGGTTCGAGCGCTGCTGCTAGTGCTACGTCATCGTTGATCGACTGCTGGGGATACAATATGACTGCCACGCATGTGCTCGATGAAGCCGTGTTGACCGTTTCAGCCGGTTCGGTGTTCAACTGCGGCTTGTTTTCTCGCAACAGGACGGTGTTCTGCTGGGGCGACGAGACGGTGAGCGGTGTCGTTGGGCTGGCACCGAGGGATGTCCGCTTCCAGTCTATCGGCGCAGGTGGTTATCATGTCTGTGGGGTGCTTGAGAATGCGCAGGTGTTCTGCTGGGGCAAGAGCCTGGAAATGCAGCAGGTGGCACCGTCCAGTGCTATCGGCGATGGTGATGTGAACATAGTGCCGATGGATGCGATGGTCGCTGTGGTCGGTGGGCGCTTCCATGCTTGTGGCATCAGGAGCCTTGACCACCAGGTGGCTTGCTGGGGCTTTACTCTTCATAACAGTACATCACCACCGAAAGGCCTGAAGATGTATGCGCTTGTGGCTGGGGACTACTTTACTTGTGGAGTGCCTGCTGAGACTTCGCTGATGCCAAGGTGCTGGGGCAACAGTGGGCCATTGGCTTTACCGATGGCTGTACCTCCTGGGATTTGTGTTCCTACTGCATGCAGCCATGGGTACTACGAGTATGTGAACCATGGTCAAGTTGGCAGCATCAAGGTGTGTAAGCCTGCAAACTCTAGACTCTGCTTGCCCTGTAGTACAGGTTGCCCAGAAGACTCATACGAGTCATCCCCTTGCAATGCAACAGCTGACCATGTTTGCCAGTTTGACTGCTCGAGGTGTGCCACGGATGATTGCCTGTCATTCTGCTTATCACAGAAGCAGACCAAGAGCCATAAGTTGATGGCTTTTCAGATGCGCATCTTTGTAGCAGAGATTGTGTTTGCCATCATCTTGGTACTCAGTGTGTCAGTAATCTCTTGCCTGTATGTCCGGCACAGGCTTCGACATTGCCGATGTTCAAGTAGGGAGCTGAGACTGGCTAAGAGCACAGCGTACTCTTTCCGGAAGGATAACATGAGGATCCAGCCTGATGTGGAGGATTTCAAGATCAGGAGAGCTCAGGAATTCTCCTATGAAGAGTTAGAGCAGGCAACTGGTGGCTTCTCAGAGGATTCACAAGTTGGCAAAGGCAGCTTTTCATGTGTATTCAAGGGCATACTGAGAGATGGGACAGTGGTTGCTGTGAAGCGTGCAATAAAAGCATCAGATGTGAAGAAGAGCTCAAAGGAGTTTCACAATGAACTTGACCTCCTATCCAGGCTCAACCATGCACATTTGCTGAACCTGCTTGGTTACTGCGAGGATGGCAGTGAGAGGCTCTTGGTTTATGAGTTCATGGCTCATGGATCCCTGTACCAGCATCTGCACGGCAAGGATCCAAACTTGAAAAAGCGACTGAACTGGGCAAGGCGGGTCACCATTGCTGTCCAGGCTGCTAGGGGAATTGAGTACTTGCATGGCTATGCTTGCCCTCCTGTAATTCACCGGGACATCAAGTCTTCAAACATATTGATTGATGAGGATCACAACGCGCGTGTTGCTGACTTTGGTCTATCTATATTGGGTCCTGCAGATAGTGGTACCCCACTGTCCGAGCTGCCAGCAGGGACTCTTGGCTACCTTGATCCTGAGTACTACCGTCTCCACTACTTGACTACAAAATCTGATGTCTACAGCTTCGGGGTTGTTCTCGTGGAGATACTGAGTGGCAGGAAAGCAATTGACATGCAGTTCGAGGAAGGGAACATTGTTGAATGGGCAGTACCACTGATCAAAGCAGGGGACATTTTTGCCATCCTTGATCCAACATTATCACCTCCCTCAGACCTTGAGGCCCTCAAGAAGATTGCTTCTGTGGCATGTAAGTGTGTCAGAATGCGGGGGAAAGACCGGCCTTCCATGGATAAGGTGACAACAGCTCTAGAGCATGCCCTTGCACTGCTGATGGGCAGTCCCTGCATTGAGCAGCCCATTCTGCCAACTGAGGTTGTTCTTGGAAGCAGCCGCATGCACAAGGTATCACAGATATCCTCTAACCACTCTTGCTCAGAGAACGAGCTTGCCGACGGGGAGGACCAGCGGATCGAGTACAGGGCACCTTCCTGGATAACTTTTCCTAGCGTGACCTCATCACAGAGGAGGAAATCATCTGCATCTGAAGCTGACATCATTGGCCGAAGGACCACAGATGGTAGGAATGTCGGGAGCAGCATAGGTGATGGACTGCGGTCACTGGAGGAAGAAATAGCTCCAGCTTCACCACAAGAGAACCTGTACTTGCAGCACAACTTCTGAATAAATTTCAGGAGATGCAAAAACCAGAGCAGTGACTTTCTGCCATTGCTGAGCAGCATTTTAAGTTCGGACTTCATGCCCTGTTGCTAAATCCAAATGCATTACAGTGTTTATACGTCCTATATAGTAGCAGGCCGTCTAAAAACAGAGAGAGAGCTAATTAGTACTGGAAGATTTTTTTTTAGCATCCAGAAGCATTTCTTTGTAGATTCATATGGTCCTTTTCGTTTCCTGGTACAATCTATCTTCTGATGGCTTCAGTTGATGGATTGTCTTGTATCCTTAGCATGCAAAACTGTGTAGTTTGCTTAATCCTTCAGATCATCTCTTTGGTTCGCGATGCTGTTTCTGAATGCTAAACGGCAGTAGCTTTGGGAACCAACTGCATGTCTGGGTCACCATGTTCAACATTCTTTCACAGTTTCAACTTGTGTTCTTTTGGAAGGTTCCTTCAGTTGCTTGATTCGTGATTTGCAGTAACAGGTTGGCTGACCATTCTTCTCTTCAGAGACAGGTGGCTAGGTGGGATGTGACTCTCAGAGGTCTACCTCAGCAATGGCTACTGTCATATTCCATGATCTGTTTAGGATGCTGTTTTCAACACAATGAAAGACAGGTTGTTGCTAACCAATTAATGTTGCTTGGACATAACAAACTTGCCATTATGTCTGATGTCTGATGATGTCAATGCTTCTTTCACAAGTCATCTTTGTAAGGTCGTACGTACGGAATGAATTTTATTGCTTCTGGGACAGAAAAGATACCATCAATAATGTCTCAGGTTTTCATCTTTAATCCCTTGCGATCAATGTTGGCTTTCGCCTGGGACAAGGGCGGTGTTGCGAATATCATGATGCTTTTAGCTCTACTCTTTATGGAGAATCTGAAGAAAGGAAAAAATAAAATTGGGATGACGAGTAGGGACTTGCCTCGTATGCAAAATTTCAACATTTTCAATACAGCCTACGATATAATTAGCTTGTTGGCCTACCTATGTCGACAAACCTTCATCAATATAATTAGCACACGGTGGATATTTTAACTTCAACCATCAATCACCAATGTTAACTTTGCCTTGAACAGTAATTCACATTATAGCAACTCTGTTGTATTTTGTACAAGCAACTTGTACCAGTAGCACTATTTTTTGACTGTATGTGGCATTTTTTCTTTTGTATAAAGAAAAGTTGTTTCCCTATAAAAACTATATATGATGCAGGCTGCATGTGGACAACCCACAAGATGATGTATAAGAACTAGCAGCTGCCTTTTATTGTTGAACATAGGTGAGTTTGGATCTGTTAACTCAACTACTATTGAAAATACCTTTTATACCAAAGACAATTACCAACAATCTGGATAAAACAAGAAGGTCATTCTTCTGGCAGGGGGTGGAACTTATAAAAGATAAAAAGAAGTACCACCTGGTAAAGTGGACAAAAATGTGCAAACATTAGGAGAAAAGTTGGTTTGGGCTCCCTTAGTCGTGATCTGTATAGCTTTTGCAAGCCAGTTCAGTCACTCTGTTTGCAGTTCTCTCAGTTTGTTCTAGATGTAAGTTGTCAGATGCAGGAGCTTTTAACTCCGAGTTTCTTTCTAAAAACTATTGTCTTCTTCCTGAAACACGTACGAACTGGTATTTCCGTTGCTATCAATGGAAATGGGAAGATCCATCGTTAAAAAAAAACTACTGAAAAAAAGAGCTGGTTCTAACTATATATTAGCTAAGGGTAAGTGATTGGATTGCTGAATTGTCCATAATGTCCTTTTATCGTGGAATGGCAAAATAGTTTTTGCCCATCTATTAGCTAAAATTATCTGGATTTTTTACATCTAATGAGACAACCATCAGATGAGTTACTGGGCTAATAGTTAGTTGGGCTAGATGTCCCGTTTGAGTCCATCAGGTATGGTTTTTTTTTTCTCGATCACGCAAAAGATTTGCGTGTTTTTATATTAAGCGAAGGAGAAAATTTGATGACAGTTATAGGGGTTGATCTACACAGATTTGCAACATCGCTCTCCCCCTCCCCTCGGCCTACGGCCTTAATCTAGTGATGTACTACTCGTTGCACTAAACAACCAAGGTTCTTAGCACCCGTCCTCTCCCACTGCTCGGCTTCATATCTGATGAGGTTTAGCAACTGAGCCGGTTGGGTGGCTGCTCCCCGAAAGCACCTGACGTTTCTCTCCTTCCAGAACTCCCACACAGCCAAGGCAAAGATGGAGTCGACGCCACGCCGACACTGTCCGTTCCATTGCTCTCTCCATGCGTTCCACCAGTCCAGGATGGAGTCAGCCGGCTGCAGTTGGCCGGCTTCCTGCAGCGCCGCTCTGATGGCCCACCAAACCTGCTTGGAGTAGGAGCAACCGACGACGATGTGGTCGATGGACTCGGGTTCCTGATCGCAGAGGAAGCAGTTTTCCGGCGCTTGCAGGCCGTGTCGACGTCGTCGGTCAGCAGTCTAGAGTCGCTTCCTTAGTGCCAGCCATAGGAAAAGATTTATGCGCAATGGTGCCCAGGAGTTCCAGATGAGCTTGCAGCCCGGCGGCGAAGGGATGTTGTCGTGCAGGGCGCCATAGGCCGTCTTTACTGAGAACTTGCCATCGGAAGCCCACCTCCATACTAGTCGATCCGGTGAGTTGTTGAGCTCGACATCCTGTGTGGCGTGCCAAATGGTCAGGTACTCTGCAATGATCGGCACTGACAGCCCTCCTCTGATCTGTTGGATCCATGTCTGGTTCGGCAGCGCCTCTGCCACCGTTTGGTTCTGCCTCGCTGTAGCTGGCACTAGGGAAAACATATTTGACGCCATTGCTCTGATGGAGGACCCTTGAATCCAATTGTCCATCCATAATTTGGTCTCTGTACCACTGCCGATCACCGTGAACGTGGAGGCATGGAAGAAGGCGGATGCCTCCGTCGATGACTTCAGCGGCAGCTTTGCCCACGCCCTGTCTTTGTCCGTCTTTTGGAGCCACAGCCACTTGGCCTCGAACGCGAGTCCAGCCAGGCACATATCAGTGATCCCCAGCCCGCCGAGGTCGGTTGGCCTAGTACAGGATGTCGATGCCACCATGCACTTGCCCCTGATGTCGCCGTCCCTGCCCGTCCAGAGGAAGCGCCGACAGATGGAATCAATCTCCGCTCTCGCCCAAGGCGGCAGGCTATCTGCGATCATTGCGTAAATTGGCACAGCCGAGAGGACTGATTTGATCCAAACCAGTCTGCCGCTCCTTGCCATGAGTGGCCCATGGCATGCGGGCAGCCGCTTCGCCACCGCATCCACTGTTTTTTGGATTTCCGCCTTCGGCACCTTACGTGTGCTCAGCGGCAAACCAAGGTAGCGAATTGGGAAGTCCAGCACTTTGCATTGTAGAATGGTCCTGATACTTTCTGTGCTTTCTGCTGCGCCAAAGACTTCGGTGATGGAGCACTTACTGAGGTTCGTGCGCAGCCCGGAGGCGTCGCCGAAGATAGAAAGGACTTCCTTGATCGCGATGGCTTCGTGCTCGTCCGGGTGGGCGAAGAGGATAACATCGTCGGTGTAGATGCTGCATTGGAACTTCCTTGATCAAATATGGACATATGGTTTCAGTAACAAATTGTTAGAGCCAAACAGACGCTAAAGCGCATGACACTATGAGATCCTCCACGTCCCAATTCTCGGTCCAGTTACTGGGGTGGCTATGTTCTTACATACACCAGTAGAGAACACACCTTTCGGCGATTGACAAAATCGGCTTTAGCCCCGATGAAAATTGCGTCCGGGGCTAAAGGGACCTTTAACCCCGGTTGGTAACACCAACCGGGACAAAAAGCCCCCTCCCAACGGCTCGGGGGGCTTTTACCCCCGGTTGGTGTTACCAACCGAGGCTAAAGGCCTAGAAATAGCCCCGGTTGGTGCCACAAAACCGAGGTAAGACCTTTAGCCCCGGTTTGTGGCACCAACCGGGGCTATTTCTAGGCCTTTAGCCCCAGTTGGTACCACCAACCGGAAATAAAGGTCCCCCTATTTGAACTCTCTTCCTCCCCTGTCCGAGCCCGAAAGCTCATTTCTTCCCCTCTCTGTTCTTGCTCTTTTCTTGGTGTTCTTCATTGTTCTTCATCTCCTCTTCGGTCATTGCTTCATTTGATCACTTCTACGCCTCCATCGACTCGTTGAAAGGTTACTATCTTCAACCTCTCATATTTTAGCCACAACATATATTGTTTCTTGTTCTATATGTGATTTTTCTTTATGATTTTCTCTTTTTTTCCATTTTAAGTTTCATTCACTTGACATTGTTTGAATATTTTGAACAAGACAACTAAAATTAGTATTCTAAGTATACACCTTTCATTTCTAGGGTATTATATGTTCCACATTTCAAGATTAGTTTAGCTTAGTTTGAGAAATATAGATGGTGGATTTATGGTGGATTGTTCTTGATTTATATATATGCCACTTGAGCTCAAAATAATTATATATTTAGATGAAGAAGGTAGCTACCTAGAATACTTTAGTTGTCTACATGACACATTTGATGATTTTAGAGAATTGTAAATTTTAGTTGTTTTATTTTCTTTGTTTAGAATATAAGGAATTTATAATATCTAGTTTGAAAAATGAGTATAGAGAGTAGATGACAACTGCTTCGGGACACTCGGCCTCTGATCCGGTTCCAAAGCGACTAAGGCCAGACCCCCCTCTCATTACCTGTGGCAAGTGTATGCAAAAGACTGTGAAAGAGTACCGAGTGGGGAAGGCGGGTCCCAACAACGGTCGGATCTTCTATAAGTGTCCAGATCGCAATGTGAGTTATATATTTTGTCACATTTGATGGTTATGCATGGTTAATTTGTACCTATATTTCCTGATGATTTTGATTAAAGTGTTGATTTTTTATTTCTATTTTCAGTGGGATGGCACTGGATGCCGTGGTTGGTACTGGGAGGAAGAGTATGTTACACACGTCGCGAAGGCTACGAAGGCTGATGAGGGAGTGAGCCAGCTCAAGAAGTCTGTCGATGCTGAGCAGACGAATGATGATTTGTCTGCTTTAGTTGAGATTGGTCGGGAGATCATTATTGTCGGATACCTAGAAATAGGACACCCAAATTACCAGACTCCACAAAAACAAAATCACCCTCAGGGGGCTCCTCCAACTCGCCCGAGTCAAGATGGCGTCGCCCGTGACGTCATCAACCCTCGGGGGCTCCTCCGCCTCGCTCGAGCCAAGGAGGCGTCGCCCGTGACGTCATCTACCCTCGGGGGCTCCTCCGCCTCGCCCGAGCCAAGGTGGCGTCACCTGTGACGTCATCTACCCTCGGGGGCTATTCCGCCTCGCCCAAGCCAAGATGGCGTCGCCCGTGACGTTATCAACCCTCGGGGGCTCTTCCGCCTCGCCCGAGCCAAGGTGGCATCGCCCGTGATGTCATCAACCCTCGGGGGCCTTCCGCCCCGTCCGAGCCTGACAAACGTCATCCGTGATGACCCTCGCCCTCAGAGATCTCAGCGCCATCCACAGCCTAGGGCGCCCTAGCCCATATAGTCAAAAGGTCCACAGTATCCTCCGTCCTCAGGGATGGGCTTCAAAGCATGAGCTGCCATGCCGACCCCTGTTCACCCTGCAGAACAGGGTCATGTGCTGCCTAACCAACTATTTCCACGCGTGATATCCAAGCCATGTTTTCGACGGACACTCCAACAGGGATTAGGGCGTCACCAAGCCTTGTACGACGGAACGCGGGGGTGCCTGGTCCTATGCGACCAACCTCCGCCCATACCCGGAAGGGGGAACATCAGGGTTCCCGGTCACAAGGCGCATGGCTAAAGCTACTGACGCAATCTTCCTCAAGAAGAAAGACATGATGAAGACAAAGGCCTCCTTCGGCAGCAGCCCAAGCCGGGCCCACATTCACTCCCCCTCTCTCTACTGTACTCCTCCATCTCTCCCTACGTATAAAGGGAGAGAATGGACCCCCAATCTGGCTCTCTCGACATTCCAACACTCATTCACACACACTCAAACTCGCAAACACACGAGCACTCACCAGAACCAAGAACCTCATACGCACGAGACCTAAGAACCTCCTTCCCTATCTCACCAAAGCTTGTAGCTCCCCTCTACGAGCTCTTCGCGCTCGGTAATACAACCCCGCAACACACTGGACGTAGGGCGTTCGTGCCCGAACCAGTATAAACCTCCGTGTTCTCCGAGCGTAACCATCCGAACTCCGACACGCTTAGAAATTTACTCGTTGGCCGTCTAGACCCCGCCATTTTAGACACCGACAATTATGCTACTGAAGTGCATTTTAAGTTTTCTGTGTATAGTGCTAGTGTTCTTAGCATACGCTATGTCGAGGCTTTCATAGAGCATACATTAGTATTTGTATGACTCGGAAATGACACGTGTTCCATCTCGATCATGTTATTTTAATACAGACGACCTTTCGTTCGGTATTTTATAATTTCATTTTTTGACCAAAATGAGAAATTTAATTATGTTTTGGGTCATATAATGCAGATGATGACACGCGATTGGATGTACAATGTTGATCGCCACTCCAAAGAGTTCTTTGATGGCGTGCATGATTTCTTAAGAGCGCCTGAGGCAAACAAGCGGGATGGTAATTTCATGTGTTGTCCATGCACCTTGTGCAAGAATTTGAAGGAATATTCTAGCTCAAGGACTGTGCACTCACACTTGTTGAAGTCGGGTTTCATGTCAAACTATATTCGTTGGACCAAGCATGGAGAAACCGGAATTATGATGGAAGAAGACAAAGAAGAGCATTGGTTGGACCCTGACGACATTATTGCTCAATATGGTGACTTCAATGATACTGCAATGGATGAAGCAGAAGAAGAAGAGGCAGGGGCAGGGGCAGAGGACACACTCTCTGAAGATGATGGTCTTGGTGAAGTCATTCGTGATGCACAAAGAGATTGTGAAATTGAAAAAGAGAAAGCTAAGTTTGATCGCATGCTAGAGGATCACAAGAAACTACTATACCCGAGCGCCAAAGATTGGCAAAATAAGTTGGGTACAACACTGGAGTTGCTACAATGGAAGGCAAAAAATGGCATATCCGACAAGGCATTTGGGCAATTACTCAAGATTAATAAAAAGATGCTTCCGAAGCCTAACGAATTGCCTGTCACTACGTACGAAGCAAAACAGGTTGTGTGCCCTCTGGGATTAGAAATCCTGAAGATACATGCATGTCCTAATGACTGCATCCTGTACCGTGGCAAGCACTACGAGAATTTGGATGGATGTCCTGTATGTAAAGCGTCGCGGTATAAGATCAGGCGAGATGACCCTGGCGATGTTGAGGGCGAAGAGCATCCTAGGAAGAAAATCCCTGCCAAAGTTATGTGGTATGCTCCTATAATACCCCGCCTGAAACGTTTGTTCAGAAACAAGGACCATGCAAAGTTGTTGTGATGGCACAAAGAAGACCGTAAGGCAGACAACATGTTGAAAGCCCATGTTTGGTTTTGAGTAATTGATGAAACCTATGGACTAACCCTTGAACTAAGTATATGATCAAGATAGGGTGGTTCACCTTGAGACATGGAGCTAGATGAAAGATCATGATGGATCAAGTGCTCCATGACTAAGGAAAAGAAGAAAGAGAAAAACAAAATGGACCCAAGGCAAAGGTATATCCATAGGGCCATTTTTGGTTTAGTGATCAAGACAATATAAAGAGTTTGATCACATTTAGGATAGATAGCTGTACTATTAAGAAGGGAAAACTCGTTTCGATTGCGGTTATCATGTGCCACTAGGTTTGCATTGCATTCACACAAAATGAACCTAAGTGACACAAAGAACTAAACATAATCCATGAACTATTTTGTAAAAGCTAACAAAGGTGAACAAAGGCATGAATCACAAGGTGTTAGCACTTGGAAGCATGGAGAAGAAAGGCCAACTCAGTTTGGAACCCAGAAGGGCTCCAGACGCAGGGTCCGGACGCAAGCTAAGTGCGGTCCGGACCAATGGTAATGCGACCGGAGGCAAACCCTAGGGCTCGGCCTCTCTGGACAGGTGGTCCGGACGCAGGGTCCGGAGCTCGGCGCTCTCTGGATGCTCTCTGGTGAGCAACCGGACGCTAGGCATGGTCCGGACTCAGGGAACCGGAGGCGCGACCGGAGCCAAGGGGCTCTCTGGACCGGCTCTGTGTGGAGTCCGGACGCAAGGTGTTGGTCCCGACCCTACACTGTGGCTTGCGTCCGGAGGCCTGCAGTCAGCAGCAGAAAGGGCGCCAACAGCGGATTTCAAAGTGAAGGAAGGTCCGGACGCATACGCGATGGTCCGGACCCCCCCATGCAAACAGCGTCCGGATGACTGCAGAAAAGCGTTGAAGAGGAGCAAAACAGCTAGTTGGTTTGGGGTTGCTATATAAGTGTTGTGGCTGGCTCCTAGGGCTCTCTCTTGCACTTCCCAATTCATTTGACATACTTGTGCTTGCTTGAGATAGCCCCCAACTCACTCTCTTCACTCTTGTTGCATACTTGTGAGAGTTTGAGTGAACCAAGTGCATTGATCATTGCATTGCATCTTAGTGGCACTTGGTCATCGTCATCGCCGCGTGTTTTCTTGTTATTCTTGGTGTTTGCCAACACCTAGACGGCTTGGCGATTGTGGAGAAGCTTCAGCGCAATTGGTGATTGTTTGCGGCGGCTTCGGTGATTGTGAGAGGGCTTGTACCCACCTCGGCGGAGCGCCAAAGGGTAACTCTAGTGGATTGCTCGTGTCATTTAGTTACTCTCATTTGAGTGGATTCTTGTGGCGCCCGAGTTAGTGGGCTAGGTTTGTGAAACACCTATTAGCCACCGAATCACCATTTGAGTAGTCGACACAACGGGGACTAGCTTTGTGGCAACCAAGTGAACCTCGGGAGAAAAATCGATTGTAAACTTGTCTCCCGGATATTCATTGGTATTCTTGTGATTGGTTCTCTACATTGACATCCATACATCACAAGGCATCGGTATAACAATCACCTCCTATCTTGTATTTACTTCTTCCATATCTTGTCTAGTTAGCTTGCTAGGTAGTCTCCTTGGTAGTTGTTCTTGCTAGCTTATACTAAGTGCTTTAGGTTCTTTCTATTGATTGACAAGCACTTAGCTAACTAGAATTGCATTGGATAGGTGGCTTTGCATCCCAAGTAGAGCTAGAGCAAAAAGCGTCGCTTAAGTGTTATCTAACCTTTTGCTCTAGTGATTTGTAGAATTTTTATTAGGCTATTCACCTCCTCTAGCCATCTAGGACCTTTCAAGTGGTATCAGAGCCGTGGTCACCATATTATCAAGGCTTAACAACATTTGGTGTTAAGAGATGGCTCAAATATCATTCAACCATGTGGGAAGCAAACCACCAATGTTTGATGGCACATCATTTGATTATTGGAAGAGGAAGATAAAGATGCATCCAGGCTCTATACATGAGAAGGTGTGGAGTGTGACCGAACATGACTTTGTCATTCTTGATGAAGCCGCTCCCACACCTAGAGAGCAAGAGAACTGACAATGCAACATCATGTCACTCAATGTTATCTACAATGGCATTGATTCCAAGGTGTTTGAACAAATCAAAGATCTTGAGAAAGCAACTGAAGTGTGGAAGAGACTTGAAGATACTTATGAAGGCACTTCAACGATAAAGAATGCCAAGTTGTACATGCTCAAGGACAAGCTATCTCACTTCAAGATGAAGGATGATGAGTCCATCCCGGAGATGTTTCATAGGCTCCAAGTGATCATCAATGATCTCAAGAGCTTGGGTGAGAAGATCAAGAATGAAGACTTCTCAAACCGGTTTCTTGGTTGTTTGCCCAAGAAATAAAAAACCTTGAGGCAAATAATTAGGAGAGATGGTTTGGACAAGATCACTCCAAATGAAGTCCTTGGTGAGATCATGACCGAAGAGCAATACAATGAGGAAAGTGAAGAAGAAGAGGTCAAGGAAGAAAATAAAGAAAAGAAGAGCTTAGCATTCAAGGCTTCATCATCCAAGAGCAAGGGCAAAACAAAGAAGCAAGAGTCAAGTGATGATGAAGAATCTAGTGACCTTGAGGATGAAATGGTGGCCCTCTTCGTGCGCAAGTTTGGCAAGTTCATGAAGAAGAAGGGCTATGGTGCTAGAAAGAGAAGAGATAAATTCAAGAGCCAATAATATGAGAAGAGATGCTACAAGTGCAAGCAAACTGGTCACATGATTGCAGATTGTCCCAATCATAGTGATGATGATGAGAAGAAGAAGAGCAAGTATGATAAGAAGGAGAAGAAGCTATCATTCACCAAGAAGAAGAAGGGTGAATCATACATGGTGACTTGGGATGAGAGTGATTCTTCCGATGATGAGTCTTGTGATGATGAAAGGAAGAAGACCAAGAAGAAGGCATTGGCAAGCATTTCTCTCAACAACAAGCCATCCATCTTCGACACTCCATCATGCTTCATGGCTAAGCCAACGAAGGTACAATCTCATGATGATAGTGATGATGATAGTAGTGATGATGATGAGGAGTACTCCATGGAGGAACGTATTGATATGATGAAGCAAACTTATGATTGCTTTGAGACAAAGAGGAAGGAGTGCAAAGAATTGAACAAGAAGCTTAAGGCTCTTGAACAATCCTTTGATGAGCTCAATGGTTGTCATGAGAGGCTAATGGAAGCCCATGAGAAGCTTGAGAGGACTCACCACAAGCTTGAAAAGGCTCACTCCTCTCTCCTTGATCAAAACAAGGATAAGGTTGTTGCTTCATGTAGCATTGGAGTAACTTGTGATATTCTAGATGAATCATTTTTCACTCCTGTCATTGTTGCACCAACCGATACACAATGTAGCACCTCCACTTGCACATCTACTAGTGATAGCTCAAAGGATGATGCTACACTAGTGATTGAAAATGAAAAATTGAAAAATGATGTTAATGAACTCACTTATGCTTTGGGTAAGGCATATGGTGGAGATGTCCGCTTGCTAAAGTGCTTGGGTAGCCAAAGATTTTCCCACTACAAAGAGGGATTGGGCTATACCCCCAAGAAGGGCAAGTCGACCTTTGTAACTCCTAAGTCTAGCTTTGTGAGGAGCAATGGCCGGTATTGCACAAAATGCAAGCAAGTGGGGCATGTTGACCAATATTGCAAACTTAACATAAGCCAAACCAAGTTTGCTAAAGCTACCTCTATGCACTTTGATTCATGTTATATGCTTACCAAAGGTGCTAAAGGTATCATGGCTAAGTATGTTGGCACACCTTGTGTTGGCCCAAAGAAGAAGGCTATTTGGGTGCCAAAATCCTTGGTCACTAACTTTGGAGGACCCAAACAAGTATGGGTACCTAAGAGAAACTAATTTGTTTTGTAGGTAAATTACAAGGCCGGAGGAAGGCATTGGGTGCTTGATAGTGGGTGCACTCAACACATGACCGTGGATTCTAGAATGTTCAAATCAATCAAATCCAACTCCAATGATGGCATTGATAGTATTACTTTTGGGGATAATGGCAAAGGCAAGGTCAAGGGTCTTGGTAAGATTTCAATATCCAATGACTTGAGCATATCAAATGTCTTGCTAGTTGAGAGCTTGAACTTCAATTTTCTATCGGTAGCTCAATTGTGTGATCTTGGATTCAAATGCATATTTGGAGTAGATGATGTAGAGATCATTAGTGTAGATGGTTCAAACTTGATCTTCAAAGGCTTTATATATGAGAACCTCTACCTAGTTGATTTCAATGCTAGTGAAGCTCAATTATCAACTTGCTTGCTCACTAAATCAAGTATGGGTTGATTATGGCATAGAAGACTTGGTCATGTTGGGATGAAGCAATTGAATAGATTGATTAAACATGACTTAGTAAGAGGTTTGAAAGATGTTGTATTTGAGAAGGACAAACTTTGTAGCTCTTGTCAAGCCGGCAAACAAGTTGGTAACACCCATCCAAAGAAAGGCATGATGAGCACTAGTAGAGCATTTGAGTTGTTGCATATGGATCTATTTGGACCAACAACATACACTAGTATTGGAGGCAACAAGTATGACTTTGTCATAGTGGATGATCTTACAAGATACACTTGGGTATTCTTTCTCAATGACAAGAGTGAAACATTTGCCACATTCAAAACTTTTATCAAGAGATGTCACAATGAGTTTGAAACTACCATCAAGAAAGTGAGAAGTGACAATGGAAGTGAATTCAAGAATACAAGAGTTGAAGAGCTATGTGATGAGCTTGGAATCAAGCATCAATTTTCGGCCAAGTACACTCCTCAATCAAATGGCCTTGTTGAGAGGAAGAATAGAACATTGATTGATATGACAAGATCTATGCTTAGTGAGTACAATATGAGTCACTCCTTTTGGGCCGAAGTTATCAACACCGCTTGCTACTCTAGCAACCGGTTGTATTGTCACCCATTGATGGAGAAGACACCATATAAGCTATTTAATGGAAGAAAGCTCAACATTGCATACTTTAGAGTCTTTGGGTGCAAATGCTACATCTTGAAGAAAGGCACACGACTTGGGAAGTTTGACAAGAAGTGTGATGAAGGGTTCTTACTTGGTTACTCAACCACAAGCAAAGCCTATAGAGCGTGGAATTCGGTTAGTGGTATACTTGAGGAGGTTCATGATGTTGAGTTTGATGAAACTAATGGCTCCCAAGATGATATTGAGAACTTAGAAGATGTGAGTGGATCTCAATTGGCAAATGCTATGAAGAGCATGAATATTGGTGATATTCGGCCTAGGCAAGTGATTGATGTTGAAGATGATATAGAGCAAGTGCTCAACTCACCTATGAAGCAAGCTAGTAGCTCTCAAGTGCAAGATCAACATGTTGCTAGTTCATCTCAACCAAGCTCAAGCAATCAACTTCCAACTCTCCAACCAACCAATATTGCAAGAGATCATCCCATTGATCAAATAGTTGGTGACATTACAAGTGGTGTTCAAACAAGATCAAGATTGATATCCTTTTGTGAGCATTACTCCTTTGTATCATCCATAAAGCCAACAAAGATTGATGAAGCCCTACAAGATGTTGATTGGGTCAATGTTATGCATGAAGAGCTCAACAATTTCACTAGGAACCAAGTTTGGGAACTAGTTGAAAGACCCAAGAACTACAATGTGATTGGCATAAGATGTGTTTTTAGAAACAAGCAAGACCAAGATGGTATAGTTGTGAGGAACAAAGAAAGATTGGTAGCTCAAGGATACACTCAAGTTGAGGGTCTTGACTTTGGAGAAACATATGCACCGGTTGCAATATTAGAGGGAATTAGAATCCTATTGGCCTATGCATGTGCACACAACATCAAGCTATACCAAATGGATGTGAAGAGTGCTTTCTTGAATGGATATATCAATGAGCTAGTCTATGTTGAGTAACCTCCCGGATTTGAAGATGACAAGAAGCCCAACCATGTGTACAAGTTGAGGAAGGCTTTATATGGCTTGAAGCAAGCACCTAGAGCATGGTATGAAATATTGAGAGACTTACTTCTATCTAAAGGGTTTATTATGGGAAAGGTTGATACTACCCTATTCACCAAGAAGCTTGGCAAGGATCTATTTGTGCTCCAAATCTATGTGGATGACATCATATTTGGTTCAACCAATCAAGAATTTTGTGAATAATTTGGCAAGATGATGGCAAATGAGTTTGAAATGTCAATGATTGGTGAACTTAGCTACTTCATTGGTCTTCAAATCAAGCAATTAAAGAAGGGCACCTTTGTGAGTCAAGGAAAGTACATCAAAGATATGATGAAGAAATTTGGCTTAGAAGAGTCTAAAGGCATTAGCGCTCCAATGGGCACTAATGGACACTTGGATAGTGATGCTAGTGGCAACATGGTAGATCAAAAGTTGTATCGGTCTATGATTGGAAGCCTACTCTATGTGACCGTTTCAAGGCCGGATGTAATGTTTTGTGTGTGCATGTGTGTAAGATTCCAAACCTCTCCAAGAGAAAGTCACTTGAAGGCTACAAAGAGAATATTGAGGTACTTAAAGCATACACAAGATATTGGATTGTGGTATCCCAAGGGGTCAAACTTTGAGTTACTTGGATATTTGGACTCCGACTATGCGGGATGCAAGATTGATAGAAAGAGCACATCGGGCACATGTCAAATGCTAGGCATGTCACTTGTATCTTGGTCATCAAAGAAGCAAAATAGGGTTGCACTCTCTACCGCCGAAGCAAAATACATAAGTGCGGATAGTTGTTGTGCTCAATTGCTTTGGATGAAAGCAACTTTGAATGACTATGGGATCAACTTCAAGCAAGTGCCATTGCTATGTGACAATGAAAGTGCGGTGAAGCTCACCAACAATCTGGTTCAACATTCAAGAACCAAGCATATTGATGTGAGACACCACTTCATAAGAGACCATCAACTCAAGGGTGATATCAAAATCACAAGTGTTGGCACCGATGATCAACTTGCCGACATATTCACCAAGACATTAGATGAGAAGAGGTTTTGCAAGCTAAGAAATGAGTTGAACATTCTTGACTTCTCAAATATGTGTTGATGCACCCCCATATATGACATGCCTCTCCTTCAAGCTTTGCAAGGTACAAGTTGATTGACATGTCATTCATCCTTATTAGGACTTGTAAGTGCATCTAGACATCACTTCATTAAGATCATTCATGAAAATCAAATGATTTGATGCTTATATGGTACCACTATTGCTTCTATGCTTGACATGATCTAGTGGTAGCATATAACATATTTGTGGGCTTGCAATCCTAGAGTTTGATCAAGATCATGAACTTCAAATGTTTAGCTCAACATGGGCAAGATAACCATTCTAGGATGTGTGAACAAGCTTGTCCATGGTTTAAATCGAGTTAAATAGCTTGGGACAAGTAATCTAGATTGAACCACAACTAATACTTCTCTCCAATAATCAAACCTTTGAGAACATCTTTTATGATAATAGATGACAAATGGGGAGAAGTAAAAGTAAGTAGTAAGAAAAATATTTTGAAAATTTGAAAATAAAAGCACACAAGTAGGGGGAGCAAGCCTATGAATAAAGTTATTGCATATCTTTGTGCATTCATAATTGCTTGCTTACATATGTACTTAAATTCATGATATGCTTGTGTGGCGATTGATAGAAACTAAATGGTATGATGATTGAAGAACTAGCATGCTTAGGCTCTCATTGTTTCATGTGATATCTAGTTCTTTCAATGTGCTTGTCAAGTGGTTTCTAGGCATTCATGGTGCTAAGGATGGTTTAATTTTGCACTCCGATTGGTATCACGCTTCAAAAGTCCATCCTACACACATTAGCATCATTTGGTAGCATTTACTCTCCCACAATTCCTATTCATACATATGTGATCAAATTGAACCAAACTCATATCACATATGTAGGGGGAGCTAATACTACCAAAGTGAATTTTCATCATATATATTCTTTTGTGAAAAGGTTGTCATCAATTACCAAAAAGGGGGAGATTGAAATCCCATGTTTGGTTTTGAGTAATTGATGAAACCTATGGACTAACCCTTGAACTAAGTATATGATCAAGATAGGGTGGTTCACCTTGAGACATGGAGCTAGATGAAAGATCATGATGGATCAAGTGCTCCATGACTAAGGAAAAGAAGAAAGAGAAAAACAAAATGGACCCAAGGCAAAGGTATATCCATAGGGCCATTTTTGGTTTAGTGATCAAGACACTATAAAGAATGTGATCACATTTAGGATAGATAGCCGTACTATTAAGAAGGGAAAACTCGTTTCGATTGCGGTTATCATGTGCCACTAGGTTTGCATTGCATTCACACAAAATGAACCTAAGTGACACAAAGAACTAAACATAATCCATGAACTATTTTGTAAAAGCTAACAAAGGTGAACCAAGGCATGAATCACAAGGTGTTAGCACTTGGAAGCATGGAGAAGAAAGGCCAGCTCAGTTTGGAACCTAGAAGGTCTCCGGACGCAGGGTCCGGACGCAAGCTAAGTGCGGTCCGGACCAATGGTAATGCGACCGGAGGCAAAACCTAGGGCTCGGCCTCTCTGGACAGGTGGTCCAGACGCTGATAATGGTCCGGACGCAAGACTCTGGACGCAGGGTCCGGAGCTCGGCGCTCTCTGTATGCTCTCTGGTGAGCAACCGGACGCTAGGCATAGTCCGGACTCAGGGAACCGGACGCGCGACCGGAGCCAAGGGGCTCTCTGGACCGGCTCTGTGTGGAGTCCAGACGCAAGGTGTTGGTCCGAACCCTACACTGTGGCTTGCGTCCGGAGGCCTCCACTCAGCAGCAGAAAGGGCGCCAACGGCGGATTTCAAAGTGAAGGAAGGTCCAGATGCATACGCGATGGTCCGGACCCCCCCATGCAAACAGCGTCCGGATGACTGCAGAAAAGCATGGAAGAGGAGCAAAACGGCTAGTTGGTTTGGGGTTGCTATATAAGTGTTGTGGCCGGCTCCTAGGGCTCTCTCTTGCACTTCCCAATTCATTTGACATACTTGTGCTTGCTTGAGATAGCCCCCAACTCACTCTCTTCACTCTTGTTGCATACTTGTGAGAGTTTGAGTGAACCAAGTGCATTGATCATTGCATTGCATCTTAGTGGCACTTGGTCATCGTCATCGCCGCGTGTTTTCTTGTTATTCTTGGTGTTTGCCAACACCTAGACGGCTTGGCGATTGTGGAGAAGCTTCGGCACAATTGGTGATTGTTTGCGGCCAGCTTCGGTGATTGTGAGAGGGCTTGTACCCACCTCGGCGGAGCGCCAAAGGGTAACTCTAGTGGATTGCTCGTGTCATTGAGTTACTCTCATTTGGGTGGATTCTTGTGGTGCCCGAGTTAGTGGGCTAGGTTTGTGAAACACCTATTAGCCACCGAATCACCATTTGAGTAGTCGACACAACGGGGACTAGCTTGGTGGCAACCAAGTGAACCTCGGGAGAAAAATCGATTGTAAACTTGTCTCCCGGATATTCATTGGTATTCTTGTGATTGGTTCTCTACATTGACATCCATACATCACAAGGCATCGGTATAACAATCACCTCCTATCTTGTATTTACTTCTTCCATATCTTGTCTAGTTAGCTTGCTAGGTAGTCTCCTTGGTAGTTGTTCTTGCTAGCTTATACTAAGTGCTTTAGGTTCTTGCTATTGATTGACAAGCACTTAGCTAACTAGAATTGCATTGGATAGGTGGCTTTGCATCCCAAGTAGAGCTAGAGCAAAAAGCGTCGCTTAAGTGTTATCTAACCTTTTGCTCTAGTGATTTGTAGAATTTTTATTAGGCTATTCACCCCCTCTAGCCATCTAGGACCTTTCACATGTTGAGACACCCTGCTGATGGGTCCCAGTGGAGAGCAATTGACAGAGAGTTCCCAGAGTTTTGTGTGTCTACATACATAGCCGTCTACAATCTCTTGTGTATACATGAAAATCAAAATAATTACACTAAGTTTTGTGTGTCTACATACATAGCCGTCTGCATCAACGACAACTACGGGGAAGAGTAAAAATGTACGAGGCCCGAAGAAGCCATTGGAGGGTCGGTACATTATCACGGAATTCGATGAGGAAACAGGGGAAGTACTTGGACCACATGCACATAGATTTGCTCTCAACTGTGGTTACCTTGTAAGGGATAGGCTTCCGATCAGTGCTCGTGAATGGTGGCGAAGGAAAGGACGTCCTGATATTAGTTTTGTGTCTGATCGTGACAAGGAACTAATTTGGCAAGAAGTCCTTCAACATTTCTCGCTCGATACAGAAGATGAAGCTCTGAAGGGGAGAGTTGGGGACTATGCTATAAAGAAGATGGCAACATATTTCCAGGCCTGGAAGAAGACATTGCATAATGATTTTATCAAGAAGAACCTTACTCAAGATTTCAACAAAAAGGCCTACGTCAAGTTGAGACCGTTTTGGGATGACTTTGTAGCTTTCAAGACATCCGAAGAGGGCGAAGCACGAGCGCAACAGAACCAACAGAATGCCTAAGAAAAGCAATACCATCATCACATGGGATCAGGTGGCTACAAGACTGCCATTCCTAAGTGGGAAAAAGAAGAAGAGAACCTTCAAGCTAGGGGAATCCAACCGCAATCAAATAACTGGACTGAGCGCAGTAAGTGGTGGTTTGCACAATTTGTGTGAGTGTTGTTATCGTTTGCACAATTTGTCTTACTTATTACTCAATTCAGCATAAAGATATATATGTTGACTCTATAAACAAATACAGTTTTCACTGGATACTCATAGTCGTCGATATGAGAAGAAGTCAATTGATAATCTTTGACTCATTGAGAAAACCAGTGGGAGATTACCAAGATATTATAGACATTATCAAGGGGTAACTATGATCTTTAAATATGGATTCCTACTCTTTAACTAAACTGCAAGAGTTAATTAACTAATGATCCAATTATTGAGCAGGGTTTGGGCTTGGTTCGTCTCGAAACACCGTCCAGAACTAGAGAAGCACTACAGGGTCCTCGTATGTTACAGTGGATTCTAAGGCAGCCACAAGGCAACAATCTATGTGGATACTACGTTTGCGAGTACCTCACGGTGTATGCAAGAAGAGATCTTACATAGAATCTAAGACTATGTGATATGTATATATAATACATCCATTTTATTTATTTGTTGCTATTAACTAAATCTTATGTATATTAACACTTGTTTCTTTATAATGCAAAATGAAGACGCTATGGTTGCAGCAACAAGTGTTGCAAGAAGGCTGCCTCAAAGGAATTCAAGAGACATTTGCTGGATTTTTTCTTGACAAAGTGGTCAAACCTTGAAAGGATCAAGATGCCCAAGAGGGGGGGGGGTGAATTGGGCTCTTTTTAATTTCTAAACAAGAATTAAACCTATAAAGAGCCAATTAACCCCCTAGTGCCTACCGCTTGTGTCCTAGCTAGAAAGCGGTAGCAAGTCAATAGAAAGCGAAAACTTCCTACACAATTCTAGTATGAATTGAAAGACAAGTGCGGGAAGTAATGCGGTAATAAAGAGCTAGGGAAAGAGATGCTTGACACGGCGATGTTTTGCCGAGGTATCGAGGAGTCGACACTCCCCCCTAGTCCTCGTTGGAGCACCTCGCAAGGTATAGCTCCCCCTCAATCCTGCGCATGGGATGAGTGCTCTCTACAGGCTGATTCTTCGCCACTCCGGCTTGGTGAATCGCCCACAACCGATCACAAACGTCGATGGAGAAGGGCCGCCGACAATCCTCCGGCGATCACCTTCCTCCGAGCACCACCGGACCGTCTAGGTGATGTCGATCACCAAGAGTAACAAGCCTCGATCTTCGCTTGACTCACTCAAGCTTCACAACTAGAGGATGCACACTTGAACTCTTGGATGAACTAGAGGAGAGGATGGATGGATTCGCGAATCACTCTCTCTCTCTAGGGCTCTTGCTCTCTTCCCAACCTTCTCAACAAACTCAGCAACTCAAATGAGCAAAGGCAAGGCGGGAGAGAAGTGGGAGGGGCTATAAATAGACCCTTAGAAAACTGCCTCGGGCTGGCATCTTAAGTTGGCGACAGATGCTCTATCGACTAGGCGACGGACGGTCCGTCGCATGCCCCAACGGCTAGTTCTGTTCATGATTTGGGCGACGGACGCTCCGACGCCTAGGCGACGGACGCTCCGACGCCCTGCCCAACGGCTAGTTCTGACACACTGTTCCCAACGACGGACGCTACGTCACTGGGGCGACGGACGCTCATCCCAGCGTCCGACGCTACACTCTGGTTTGGGCTGAAAAAAACCCTCTCTGGAAGGTCGACGGACGCTCTTCCCAGCGTCCGACGCCTGACCGACGGACAGCGTCCGACGGACCCTGTAAAACTTAGCCAGAAAACATCTCCACTGGAAGGTCGACGGACGCTGTGGACTCAACCACCCAGCGTCCGACGCCTTTGTCCGACGCGACGGACAGCGTCCGGCGCCCCCGTCAGGAGCGTCCGACGCCTAGAAAACGGTTTTATCAACTTCGTTTTTCGTCGCGATGAAAATGGAAGTTGTTCTAGGCTATCTTACGGTCACCATAGGCTTGCTTAGAGCTAAGGAAGTCAAGTGTGCACCACACCTAAGTCATGAAGCTTTCCTAAGTCAAGCTACTAATCTCAACCCCTCTTAATAGTACGGTCAAAGATAAAAGAGAAGCCCTATCTATTTTTAAGTGTCCTTCATCACCTTATGGCACTTAGCCTATCATTCTAGGGTCTTCATCATGTCTCCTTGAAAATCGAAACGATATCCATCTTGGGGGCTAAGTGATGACCATTAATGCCCATTCTTATTGATCACTATGGCTAAGCTATGCATAGCCTCTGCAAAACACACGTTAGCCATAATAATCTCTAATTGTCGTTAATCACCGAAACCAACTAGGGCAATGATTCTTCAACCCTGCAGGCGAGTACTATTACAACCGGGTCGAACCACTCAAGCCAAATCAAGACGAACATCTGTATGATATTTAAGTGGCGAGAGCGCATTTGTGTCTTAAGTCAAGTAACAATGGATAATGATGTAAATTTTATGTGCATATATATATATATATTATACTTATAGAGTTTCATAGTTTATTTGTTTAATGTTTGAAATTAACTTATAAGTGCGTGAATACATGTATTAGCAGCGAATACATGTATTAGAAACGAAGAATACACACATTTGAATACCTAATCTAATTGGAAAACCAAAATAAGAAATACCAAAATCAGAAGAAAAAAAAGGTCTTTAGCCTCGGTTGGTGTGCTGCCACGCGTGGCCCGCCTGCGCCACCTGGCGCACCCTTTAGCCCCGCTTGGTATTACCAACCGGGGCTAAAGGTATACCTGCGAACCGGGGCTAAAGGGGGGACATTTAGTCCCGAATCCTTAGTCCCGGTTCAGGCACCGGGGCTAAAGGCCCTTACGCACCAAGGCTAAAAGCAAGTTCTGCACTAGTGATACACGCATATACATGGGATGACAAGTATATATTTGTTCCACTAGCTAGACCAAACAGAATGTAATATCGACCAAAAATACTGGCTATTCCAACGATTCCAGTAAGTAGTTCTAGCTATGCCGGTACAAGACTCCTAGGGTGTCTGGTTTGTATCCTCAGCTCTGCCAAGCTCTATTGAGCTAGGTTGAGCGCATGTAATGGCTCACTGTTTGGTTGCCTATATCTTATATAGAAGTGATGATAGATATGTTTAAGCCCATGCAAGGTGCTTCAAGGACGACTTTGACTGTTACGTTTCTCATGTATTGTGTCTTTTGTGGGGAAAAAACATGATCATTATTAATTGCTAATATTTCTAAATACAAATCCAATGTAACCCATTTTTATTGTACGACTTTTGACTAGTTTGAATCTTGAAATACTTGCACGCCTTATATTATGATATAGAGTGAGTACTTGGTTACTAATTACTCCATCCATTTCAAATTATAAGTCGTTTTAAAAATTTTTTAAGAGTCTCAATTTTTTCCCCTAGACGAATGAAGCTACAACCCCTCCTAGGGCCTCCTTCCCACTGCTACCTTGGCCCCCCTTGCTAGTGGACAGAGGAGTAAGGACACTCGATCCTTCACAATTGTAGTTTATTGTAGGATCTCAGTTGGCAGCATCGATGAGGCAATGAAAGATCTCTCCGATGTCGATGCAGGTCAACGAGAGTTTGTTTTGTTCGATCTGTTAGTCGTGTACGATCTTGGTAGATGTGGTGATTTTGATCTCTTCTTTCAACTTGTTCTGTGTAAGGTCTCGTTCCTATGACACAATGTTCTGGTGGTGAAGTAACCCTGCATTCTATGGGTTGACCCTCGTTACTAGCTGCACGTGAATGGCTTTTTTAGTGTTTGAAAACCTTGTATGGCGGTTGCATTTGTATAGGTGAGCTCCAGTGTGTGGCGAACCATGGAAAGAAAAGACGATCAATTTGACCTTTAATGAACACACGTACTTTTCAGATGTGGTTTTGGGCTTTTGACCAAATTGTCATTCCTTAATAATGACTATTATTTTCCATGATAAATATCTGACATGATGCATTTTTTGAGTATCTGTATTTATAAAATAAATAATAATTTAGAGCCTTATCTATGGAGAAATTTGGATTTTATTTCCTATTGTATTTACAGTTTACGCCTTGCTTGATTAAACGACATAGCACACGTGGCCTACGAAATACGAAATAAACAGACAAGCAAAGCTCTGCCGTCCATACTCGAGAGCTTTTGATGTCCTTGATAGGCGCAGTAGATTTGCATGGACCAGGTCCATAGACGCAGAAACTTGCCCAACTTCCCGCAATGGGTGCCACTATTTCGAAAGTTTAGATGATTTTATTATTATTTTTTGTGTAAAAGGCGTCCATTTGTGGCTACTAATTTCTTGGAAAGGAAGGGAAAAAACGGCAACCCATTAAACGTCACACCCATCTCATAAAAAAAATGCAGAACAATCATATAAAGCTTAAACCTGGTTCAGCGGAAATAATATATGAAGAACTAGATATAAGAATTAGAGGTAGAAATTTTATGGAAAACTTCATTACTATCTTATTCCTGGATATGATCATGTCATTTTGAATGTCGAGATTCCAGAAAGAGCTTTTACATGTTGCAAATGGCCTATAGGTAAACTTCAGTTTCTACTAGCAAACTACCACCTTTTACATGCAATATTTATGTACATATCGAACCTTATATTCATTATTTAAATTAAAAAGAGGGTTAAACCAAAATCGTGGCTAAAATAATTGAATGTGAAATTTAGGTTAAGCAAGGATTCAATTCCATGTTTTCTTCTCCAGGAGAGAGGGGGAATAAAAAAACTGGAAGCGCCATATACCAGAACTGTCCTATGGACCCAGAGTACCCACCTCACTCTCACTTGGCATATATGGGTTGTTTGTCATCATAGCCAGTATCCTCATCTCACCCAGAACCCACCAATCACAGCCCACCTTTGTATTTTCTCCCAGATGTACCCTCTAAAAAACCACCACTAAAATCTCTCACTACCCTTGAGGCCTTGACACAAGACACGCACAAAGGTGGGCCGTCACAAGAACACACACACACAAGGCAACAGTCTCCATTCTCCACACCACACGACCACCAGCTCCAGCTCTTCACACTAAACCCCATCCACTCCTTTATCATCGTCTCCCTCGCTTCCTAGTTCTCCATTCTCAGCTCAGCTGCGTCCTCCAGCCATCCATGGCAAACGCTTCTCTGCAATCCTTTCTTCTCTCCCAGCACCATTCTTTCGCTAGCACCGGCGGCAGCCATGACGGCTGCCCTTCTACCTTGCTCAAGCTCTCCACAAACACCAGCGGCAGCATTTCCTTCAGGCTCCACCTCAACACATCCCGCTCAGTGACCACAACCTCGACCACCAACTCGTCAGCTCCAACTCCAGTGGCCCCGGCAACATCAGCAGCAGCAGAAGAAGACGACTCGTCACCGGCACCGTCCCTCGACCTCCTTGGCCGCCAGCTCGCGGCGAGGGACTACTTCCAGGCCGACGAGACCACCCGGGCGCTCATCATCGACTTCGCCGGCGAGTCCGCGAGGCGCCGAGGGTACGTCTTCTTCTCCGAGGTCCAGTTCATCTCCGCCGAGGACCTTCGCGCCATTGATGAGCTCTGGAAAGAGCACAGCAATGGCAAGTTCGGCTACAGCGTGCAGCGGCGGCTATGGGAGAAGTCCAAGCGCGACTTCACCCGCTTCTTCATCAGGGTCGGCTGGATGAAGAAGCTGGACACTGAGGTAGAGCAGTACAACTACAGAGCCTTCCCTGACGAGTTCATGTGGGAGATAAAGGATGACACACCTGAAGGTCACCTGCCGCTCACCAATGCCCTCAGGGGCACACAGCTGCTGGGGAACATCCTCACCCACCCAGCCTTCCAGAAGGAGAACCAGGAAGACGAAGCGGCTGCAGCAGAGAGTGCCACCACCACTGGTCAAACCAAAGATGATAGCAAAGGGAGGGAGAGACCAAAGTTCATAAAAGATTTCAAACCTAATTATTCCTTCTGATTGAAGCTGGCAAAAAAGGGCATGGGAGTTTGTGATGCAGAGATGCTGGCATGGTGTAATTGATTTAAAAGATCATGTATCTGTAGTTCTGTTTGGGGTTACTTTGTCTTATAAAACATGCATGAAAGATTGTGCAATATATATTATGGATATAATTGGTTCAGGTGTTTGGTCTGCACATGATGTTTGAGACAGGGAGAAACAGGCTGCTCAGGACAGCCAGAAATATTAATTATGAGGAAACCACGGATGGAATGCATCTCTATCACACTCTGATGGTATCTATCTATATAGACCAATGCACATCCGAATCGTCTGCATGCATTTTCATTCAGCATGCAACATCCTACTAAATACGATGCAAAGATTTGCAGGTACTCCATTTCCTTCTGCATCCATGATGCTTCTAAAAAATAGGAGCAGATTGTTGCAGGTACTCCATTTCATTTTGCATCCATGATTCTTCCCAAAAATAGGAGCAGAGTAGGGTGTTCTTTTTGGGGCAACCCGCAACCAGTACATAAAAAGGTTGTTCATCATGGGAATGATGGAGAACCATCGGTTTTCAGCTTATCACCTCCACTTCTTTCCTGTCAAGTGAACACGACTGACGTGAGCAAACCTACTTTGTCCACATCTTGGCACTTGGCAATTAAATGAGTCTAAAGCATGATAGAAAGTTTTTCAGAGAAAACTACCCCTCCACTGTCTATGAGTGTCACATTCCTTTTTCCCTTCTCAAGCGCATGGACAGAGCCTTCGAGTATGCTGATGCGAACCATCACATGTGAGCCGCTCATCCATCTGCATGTATAAGCATGCTCCTGGATTCTGAAATAGAAACCAGAAGAAAGTCAGTCAGTTCCACTTCCACATTTTAATTGACCATTTTAAACATCAAAGTAGAAAGCACAAACATATAACTGAAAAAAATCTGTCAATAGACACTACCAGCATCCCTCGTGTAGCATTGAGAGCTTAACTTCGGTAATTCCTAATGTTGCTAAATCAGACATGCATCAATACCATAAGCAACAAATACACTTTTCATTATTTAAATTAAAATCAAGGCATATAAAAGTTAAATTCATGAATCTAATTTTTTGCACATATTCTGAGTCTTTGATTGCGGGAAAAACCAATAAATGACAACAAAACGTAAGGTTCCTTTTGGAAGGTACGTAACAAAAAGATAAAGAACCACAGTTTAGGTGGCTTTAAGGACTGGTGTTCCTGCTATAACTTTTTTCCCCAAAAGTAGCCTGATAAATTTCTCCTCAATCCACCAAATTCTCTCATTTATCACCACCCACTGTCATGTGCGTGAAGTTCTAGATCTTGCATGCAAATCCCATTTGGTATGACACCAACTAGATGTATGTGGTGCTATCTCAATTTTGTTAGCGCCAAAGCAGAGACATGATAATATATGAGATAATAAGCTTGATCAAATAAGTATGTTAAAATCAAAGCTGAAGTTATGTAGATGTATCCAATTGAGGCAGAGAAAAACATCGGTTCGATGGGATCATTGGTATGACCAGACAGGACGTGTTTGTTTCAGATTAAAATCTAATTCTTGGTTGGCCTGCTCCAGGGTATTTGGCGGACAGTGGGCAAAATCACACGGTGGGTGGACAGAGCACAGTTCATTTTCTGCAGTGGGCAAACCAGAGCTCGGCAACCGCGGATGTGTAAACGCAGCTCGATTCTCAGGAGAGTGGAAACAAACAAACCCAAAGTAGCTATTGTGGCTCCCTAAGGGCCAAGTTATCTCTCTATATATAAAATGAAAGAGGGGGGGGGGGGGGGGGGTATATCATGTATCATGGCTCAAGGCTCAAGTTCATTAAGGAGAAGCAAAGGGCTAGTCCCTTCTTTTTTTTTGAAAGAAAAGGGCTAGCCCCTTCAGCTCTCAGCTCTCCAGATCCCCTGTGCTGCCTCGTAAATTCCTAGCCTTGCCCATAACACTTTGTTGGTTAAATGGCTGAATGTCAGTTTGAAGTAGGTAATAAACAGCATAATCAGAAGAGTACACAAGATATCCTATCCAATATGACCTGAGTATGAAAACATCCATTTTTTCTTCTTAATGTAATGAAGCACAGTTCTCCTGCGTTTTCGAGAAAATGAAAGCATCCATTTTCAGCTTGTTTGGATACCCTCTATCTACCTCAATCCACATGGGTTGAGATGAATTGGAGTGGAATTTAAACTAGCTTACACTCCAATCCACCTCAACACATGCGGATTGAAGATTTGAAGTGAATACAGAAGTATCAAAACAAACCTTTCTAGATATAAATCCTATAACAGTCTGCTTGTTGTGAAACAGCTAAATATGAAAATGAGATAGACAATAGTCCAAGATTCATTTTTTTTCAAAAAAAAAGAGACAAAATATCATCATACCAAGCTGATTGGACCTTCATCAACAACTTCGGCAGGTTGGTCTGGTCCAAGGCTCGGAAAGCAGCCACTCTTGCATCTCATATATTTCTGCAAACTGATTTGAATAATTCAGCTCAAGTGAGTGTTATCCTGCACATATGGATGAACAGAAAAACACAAACATTGCTCCGGTTTATATTATCCAATCTCAGGAAAGTTTCCTTGGGAATTGGGATGATTATCTAGCATGGATGAATTTATTGGCCATCAACAGAGAATGTGATGATGTATGTATTTTCACACCAAGAACAAAATCTAGAACTAATAAGCTCCCAAGCTAACATGAACACTACTAAACATGAACAAATACTTCCTATCATGAAAGACCTACTAACAAAATGATCAAGGGTACATAGGATCCAGATGAGGTCCACGTCCACAACAAATTTTCCCAACAATTCATAGCAACAATATTACTGACAGTGCTAATGATGTCATGCAGGCTTAGTAGAAGTTATATCTGATTTACATTAGAGCAAGGTGTACCCTTCAATTTTCAATGTGGGTCTTATAAATTATAATGCTAGCAACTATGGAATAATTCACACATATTGTACAAAAAAAACAGGCTAACCATACCAACACAACGGTGATTTCTTAGCATTCATCACTTTGTGACCTACAGGCACAAGAGGCCCATCACTCCCCAGCAATTTTTTGAGGGGGGTGGGGGAGATAAATTTTTCCTCACCTATTCTTCATTTAAACAAGTAACTGATAATAGTTGATGACTTGATGATAGCAAACTTGGCTGGCACTGCTTATCTATACATTTCCAATAGGGTTGGTTATGACATCGCATTCAAATTGGAGGACAACTGGAAATGGAAGTTAGTTGTTGTTTCTCTAGGATAGAAAAACCTCACAACTCATGTGCCAAGATCCGAATTGGACCCTAATGTGCTTGTACCAAGGTCAAATTCAGATGGCATTACCTCTGGGACAGTATCTTGTGTAATTCTCCCGTCTTTCCCTATTCTTTCAGGTATAAAGCTTACATGGACCCTAGTCAAAATTCAGATTCAATAATAAATATACACCCAGCCTAACTTTTGTCAGGGCAGAGCTAGACTTAGCACACCCTCACCTCCCTATTTTGTTCCAGATTCCCAATTCAGTCTATATGGGATGTTCCTTTTCCAGAGACCTAGACATCTGTCATACTCACCCAATAGCATAACCCAAACCTAGGACAAGTAACATATGCACCCTCAGCAGAACTTCCATGCACAATGACATAAAAAAATTAGGATGTCAATGTAAATTGTGTTGGTGCTGACAGATTGGTAGTAGTTGAAAATTGAAAAAAATACATGTAAATAGTAAAAGACGTCTATTCAAGTTTGTATGTAACAGCCTGGAATGTTTCAGACTTCACTATAATACTGATGGTCCAGATACAGTTTACTTGGCTATTCAATTGATAAGTTATGCAATCAAAAATGGAACTTGCTACATGGCTAGTCGGCTAAACAGAGTTGCTATAGTGTGGCATGTCATTTGTAATTTGAGGATAATTGATTGAACTGCAACGATGGATGTAATTTGAAGATACACAATTGGACTCTTACATCTCGCATTTGTTCAGCACAGAGAGCCTGCTTGGAACACATGACTGTCCTCTTACTTTGCAAACCAAGCTGCAGGATTCCCCGGGCCTAAATTCCATTTGAGATTTCATAAAGCAGTTCCCAGGTGCACATTCACTTTAGTAAGGTGCTTAAAAGTGGAAAGCCTTACCTTCCTACTACAACGTTAATGCCCAACAACTTCGATACAGAACTAGATTCAGTTGATCCTGAAGAATGTTTACATTGCATGATCATTTCCATCCATATAATCCAAAAAACAATGCATCATAAGCACTAGGAATAGACAGAAGGTAGAGCTCCTGCCACAGACTTTCTGTTCAGATTTCAGTCAAGATAATAGGCCCATATACTTTGGCTATCAAAATTCAAAAATTCGTTTATAAAGACAATAAGTCAATAGATGAAATTACATCGGGTGTCCCAGGCATGATTCCAGACCATAGCATATGTTACATATTTCTAGTATTCTAATGCTGTTAGCAGTGAATATTTGAGAACATGGTAATTCCAGTCTACAAGTAATGACCTGAGAACATGTTACAAATGATAAGTTGTAATATAGTCAAAAAATATAGTTAATAGTTTGCCATACCTGATGAATTTTGCTGCACTGAAAAACAGTGATGGAAATCACTGGAATAGGCATTTTCATGAACCTAGTAAATCGAAAGAACAACTTAGTTTCAACTTCTTTGGACAAGCAATTGTTGTAACAAACATTAAAAGACATAAAACTGAAAAAACTACTTGTTTCAGTTTAAACAAAAACATATGTTGTAAAGTAAAAGAATTATTGTACTGGGCACTTAGGAGGGAGTGGGGAGGCAGTACCACACTTGCAGAGCTATGGCGGCATCTCCCCATGCAGAAATCGAAAACATTTATGTATGTTCCTGGAGAAAATTAACGGTAAAGTTCATTTGCCATATTCCAAATTGACCAATTAGCAATTGATAACTTCAAGCATCTTACCAGCAGTAACTGGCTTAGCTACCTTCAGCTTCAGCACATCTTCTTTCTTGATCTGTCAAAAAGGTTGACTAAAATATTTATGAAACAAATTCATTTTTGTTTTCCATACCTGGTACTACTTATTAGGATTTACCTTAGAAGGATTCAAACAGCAAGAAACACAATATTCATATGAATTGCAGCACTGTAAATCAACTTTGCAGCCCCTGGATTATGAATTATGTCAGGCTTTGCAGGGTAACCAGTTTTGATGGAGTGTTACATATAAATATAATATGGTAAAATGAAAATAGGAAACTCACTGGCAGGAAAAGCGGTCCCCTGTTGTTGGGCAGCAGTTAGACCATGGATTGATTGAAAGTGCAGAACATACATAACCTACAAAGGAAAGTTTTTATCAGAGAGGTGGTTGTCAGATAGTGCAGCATTTATAGGAAAAAAATATCTAAGCATGCAAGACAAAGGTGCAGGAGTATTGCCATTGTCATCAGAGATCAGATGGCGCCCCTGAACAGTGCTTCTGCACACAATTGGTTCAATAAAGCCAATGTCCTTCCTGCACAATATTTGAAGTTCTTTCCTTAGCTTTACAGAAATATAAACTGTAAAATTTCTCTCATATTCAGAATGACAAGAATATCCCAATACTAGACTGAAGCAATTCACTGATACGCATGCTGCCTTATGCCATGAAAAAACTGTCCACTTGTAGCTTGTAGCTAGCTAACTGCTCTCCACCTTTACACTGAAACATTTGTATTCGTCCCTTCCCTTTCATCTACCTCTCTTTCTTCTTTACTTGCCTAATCCACACTCCTTCCTTCCACAATTCCATCCCACATAAGCTTCCTCGTCCTTCCCTCATCTAATCCTACATTCCTTCTGCCAGCGAGATTTGTGACAATGAACTCAAATCAAACAGACCAACAACAAAGGACAAAGCTGAACATTGTCGAAGGTTATGGGGCTATTTTCATGATAATCAAATCAAAGAAGGTAAATGCCAATTTTCATGATAATCAAATCAAAGAAGGTAAATGCCAATAATATTTCACATTGTATCAGCTTTTTTCCCAATCAGTGGCACAAATTTTTTTTTAGAGTTCAAGGGCATTCAGCCCCGGCCTTCTATTGAATAAAAGACCAGCACAAGGTTACTCAGTTTACAGCATTGCAAGGAAAAACAAACCCAGGACCACCAGCAGCTGGGGACAGGAAACATCCAGAAAACAGGAAAAGACAGGACCAGCAGCACCTACTAGCTGAGACATAAAACTGAGCAAGAACAGATGAAAACAGCACACTACCAACACCCTATAGCTTCAGACTGCGTCGACAGAGCACTCCCAGGCGCCTACAGCACACTCCCAAGGAGTCGAAAGCAGGGACAAGCCAAAGCTCTTCTCACACAGCACCTATTCATCTCCCAGGAAGCCATCATCATCTTTGTTCATGGCCTTCAAACAACTGTATGCCATGAGATCCAGAGGACCTCCTTTGAAGCTTTCTTGATTCTTGTTAAACAGGTCAGCAGCTGATCCCTCTTCTCTTGTGGGCAGAGAACCAGCCAATTTTGGAGAAGTCCATTTATCCTGTAGAGAAGCATTTCCATACCTCTCCACCCTAAATGCTGGAAACAAATATCATTCCTGAGTTTCCAAATGCACCAAAGAACAGCAGAAGTGATCATGTTCAACACAAAGTATTTTTTATTACTCAACCAAAACTTACCTATATCAACTAAACAACCTATCTCAGCAATATCTAAGATCTTAGAGAAAATTTTCCAGCATTGTTTGGCCACAACACAGTCAAAGAACAAGTGTTGAACAGACTCTTCCTCTAGACAGAACAAGCAGTTCTTATCCTCTAACTTCCTCCTTTTACCTAGATTATCTCTGGTCAAAGTCCTATTGTTAATCAAGAGCCAAAGGAAGAAGTGTACTCTAGGAGGGATCTTAATGTGCCAAATAGCTGACACATGAACCGGTTGAACCCCTCTGAAATTAACAATTTTATATAAGGATTGAGAAGAGTAGGTACCCTTGGAGGAAAACATCCAGATCAGAGAATCTTCCTCCTCAGTGAACTGTATGGTAGAAGCCAACTCTATTATTTCTAGCCAACATCTATATAAATGATCAGAGAAATTTCTCCTAAAAGAACACCTTAAGGTACTACCATCCCAGAGATCATAAATGGTTTTATTCTGCTCAATGACTATCCTATATAAGGGCCAGAATTGAATGGCTAGACTAGAGGACCCTAGCCAGTTATCTTCCCAAAATCTTATCTTTTTTCCATTACCTACTCTCCACTTATAACCCATTTTAGCAGCCTGAGTAGCCCACATAAAACCTTTGAAAAAGTCAGAGGCTCCATTAGTTTTGGACATGAAAATATTATGGCTACTTGTGTCATACTTGTAATCTAGTAACTCTTTCCAGAGTTTTCCTGTATCAGTATTATACCTCTTAAGCCAAGAAGCCATAAGACAAATATTTAGGTCCCTTAGGTTTGGAATACCTAGACCTCCAAACTCTTTGCGCATTGTGACTAAATTCCAGTTGGCAAGATGATACTTATGCTTATTCTCACTATCATTCCACAAGCAATTTCCCATATGGGTATTAAGAATCTTGATAGCCCATTTAGGAAACTTAATAAAAGACAAGAGGTAAACAGGGATACTAGCAAGGCAAGTTTTGATAAGCATAGCTCTAGGAGCTAAAGACAGCAATTTACATCTCCACCCTTCAATTTTTTTCAGAATCTTATCAACTAGAGGCTGGATGTCATTTCTAGAAATATTATCAAAATGTAAAGGAACTCCTAGGTACTTAAGAGGAAAAGAGCCCACAGGACAGCACATAATGTGGCCTAATCTATGAGCCTCTGAAGGTTCCAAATTTAAAGGGACTAGCTCACTCTTATGAAAATTTACTCTCATGCCTGAGAGCTGTTCAAACCACATGAGGATACATTTCAGATTACTAAGATACCTATCCTCAGCTTTACAAAAAAGAATAGTGTCATCAGCGTACTGTAAGGAAAGAATTCCACCTTCTCTAAAGTTTTCCAAAATACCTTTCACCAGGCCTTTGCTGGAAGCTTTCTCTAGCATTTTAGAAAAACCATCACTAACTAGATTGAACAAAAAAGGAGAAAGAGGGTCACCTTGTCTAAGCCCTTTACCTGGCTTAAAATAAGGGCTTTCTTCCCCATTCACCATAACACCTACTGAACCCCCAACCACTATTTGCTTGATCCAGCCTATCCAGAGAGGATCAAAATTTCTAGCTTCCAACATGTCAAAAAGAAACTGCCAGCTTACTATATCATAAGCTTTTTCATAATCTAACTTCAAGACTACCCCTGACTCCCCATCCTTATGAATGCTATTAACTAGTTCATGAGCTACAACAACACTTTCTAAGATGAACCTACCCTTAATAAAAGCAGATTGGCTTGGAGCTACTATCCTTTGAACCACAAAGCTAAGCCTTAAAGTTAACAATTTAGAAAAAATCTTAAAGCTGCAGTTCAGGAGGCTAATAGGTCTGAACTGTTTCATATTATTGGCCTCCCCTACTTTTGGAATTAGGTACTGAAACGAATTTTGAATCGTCAAAATTAGCTTGCCATTCACCTTCCCCCACCTCACAGTATACATCAATACTATAATCAAGCATGGGTCCCCAGTCCCAGCCCATGACCAAGGCTGTGTTTAGGACCTCAACTTTCCAAAAAAAAAATCTCATCCCCATCACATCGAATTCCTATTCCCCATCACATCGAAATTCCGACACAAATATGGAGTACTAAATATAGATGAAATAAAAAACTAATTGCACAGTTTTGTTGTACTTTGCGAGACGAACATTTTAAGCCTAATTAATCAATGTTTGGACAATTATTACCAAATAAAAACAAAATTGCTAGAGTGTGACGTGACAACTGCTACAGGATTTTGCTTTTCCATTTCGCGGATCTAAACACAGCCCAAGTGAATCCTGACTGGTGCAACTACTTGCCTTTATCAACAAGGAACTTTCAACTGCTGAACATCGAGTGCGTACGACGAGCAGTGCACGGGCAAAGGATTCGGGGCCATGGCAACGGCAGGAAGGAGAGTGCGGATCTCACCGGATACCGGAGACGGGGGTAGGGAAGCAGGCGCAGGCCGCGACGGCGACGGCGACGGCGAGGCGGAGGATCCAGCCGAGGGGAGGGCGGGGACTGGCCATCCCGGCAGCGAAATCGATGACGCGGAAGCGAATTGGGCCCCTTTTTCTTTTGGGGCTTGAACAAAACTTTCTCAGCCGCTCTGCTTGCTTGCCATTGTTGCCACGGTGGCAGAGCCGCCGTTTCGCCATTGAACTATGCTGTTTGGTGGTCTATTTTGGGCCGCTACCTGTGTTTACAGTGCAATCCGGTCCCATTGGACCTTGTGTAGCCCATGAACGATCGTGGCGGTAACGGGTACGACCAAAGTTTCTCCTTAGTTTTTATACCGATCTACTAACTCATACAACCCTTCTCTTATATTACGACATACTATTGTCGGTGTTATGATCTAGAAGTCAAGACCACCGACTAGTAAATTTGTATATTGCGTGTTCCCTCTTCCAGATGTGATGCAAAAAGAACACAAGATTTATCCTAGTTCGGGCAAAGAAGTCTCTACGTCCAGCGGGGGAGGATAGATTGTATTATCTTGCACCGAAGTGCTCGTACAGGGGTACAAGCAGGTTTACACGGGGGTGCTCAGAGTGAGCTGAAGCCTAGGACTATCAAGACTATCCTAGGTGAGCTGGTGGATTGCTTGAGATGTTGATCAAGCAATCGGGTGTGGTGTGTGCGACTTGGCTCTCGACTCGTTGAGAGATTTATGATGTCCGAATACGTGAGCCGATACGAATGCGCATATCCTTTCTTCTATCCCAGCGTCCCCTTTTATAGATCAAGGGGAGGCCTGAGAGTACAGAGATCCTAGACTGTAAAGGCATGGGAGAGGTGTCCGCGGTGCCATGCTTGCGATGGGACGTCGATCGCTGTAGCGGCGTGGCCTTCCCGTCCTTCCGGTGTTTCAGGGCATGGTGATGGCGGACTGGACGCTGCCGCACGTCATGGCGTGGTACGATCGATCTCCTATAGACGGGTATGGGCTCCACAGTTGAAGCGGGACGGAGCGGATAGGACGAGTCCCATGCTGGAGTGGTTGGAGGTGGCAGTCGACCCCCGAGTCGAGGAGTATCGAGGCCTGTGGGACCCTGACTCATCCCTGGAAACGCGGTCGAGGACTTGTCCCTTTTAAGACTCAAGGGGGTGTCTTTGACCTCCGTACTTGAGGCGTGGCCACAGTGGTTGTACGATCAACGGAGAGTCGGGGCATGGGCGGCGAGTTGATGGATTTGACTGTGGTAGTGGGCGCCCATGGCGTTAGGCGGGGGCAGGTAGGTGCATTGGATCCCCTTTACCCCATACCGGGAGCAGGTAAGTCGATCGAGCTTCCTTCTCAGGGGTCGTTCGATCGACCCCCCGTCCGTCGCGGGGGGTCGAGGTGTTGAGGTCGAGGGGGATTCGATCGACCCCTCTTCCGTCATTCGGGGGGTCAAGGCGAGGCGGAGGGGTCGTTCGTTCGACCCCTGTCTGTCAGTTGAGGTCGAGACGGAGGCGGAGGGGTCGTTCGTTCGACCCCTGTCCGTCAGTCGAGGTAGAGGCGGAGGGGTCATTCGTTCGACCCCTGTCCGTCAGTCGAGGTAGAGGCGGAGGGGTCATTCGTTCGACCCCTGTCCGTCAGTCGAGGTAGAGGCGGAGGGGTCGTTCGTTCGACCCCTGTCCGTCAGTCGAGGTAGAGATGGAGGGGGATCCCTCCTACTGTTTTCCAGTAATGGGCCGGCCCATGACTGGTCACTGTTGCCGGTGAGGGAGGCCTTTGCGTGATGGGCCTTCCTCCATTGACTTGAACGGCTGATCGGATCCTGCCTTAAAAATGGTTGCCATGTTGAGCTTTAGATTATCACACGTTTAGGGTACCCCTTACCTTTGTACCCGACAGTAGCCCCCGAGCCTCTATGCGGATAAGGAAAATCCGTATAGAGGTTTTTGCTGATGATCTGCAGGGTTAGTACGAGGTCTGATTCTTAGCCCCCGAGGCCCCAGAGGAGTGATTAAGAACTCCTTTGGGGGCTTTGATGTGTGTTTTATCAAGGGATTAATATTAACTGGAGTCATAGCGCCCTATCGAGGGGTCAATTATGTTCGCATGGCTACGAGCGTTTCACTTCCTTGGGAAGGGGGTGCTTGAGGGAGGTTGTCGAAACCCTTTCGAGGGCCAGCCTTCGCTCCCTCGAGGGTTAAACTGGAGTCATAGTGCCCTATCGAGGGGTCAACTCTGTCTGCCAGGCTACGAGTGTTTTCGACCCTCTTTCATCGAGGGGTGCTGTGCGTAGCCTAGCCCTCAAGCCTCGTGTGGCTGGGCTTTCACTACCTCCTAACGTCCTTCCCATGGATCCTTGCGCTCGGATTGTTGGGCGAAGAGCATCGTGCTATCCTCGTTAGGACGAGCCTCGAAGTCCTCTGTGAGCTGGTAACGGGTAGAAATTCAAGTGAGAACTCGTGCCCCGTTCGATAGGGGTCGATAGAAGCCCTGAGGCGTTCTCATTAAGCAAGACCGCGTGGATTACCTAGGTGCCAACTCCGTTCGATGGGAGTTGGTGGCTCGATGCCTCCCGTTGTAGGGATCCTTAGGTATTCCCTGGTTATGCCTTGGATATGTCCCGGGGGGCCTCGAGAGTTCGTTCTCGAGCTAGGGGCTCGCGCCGGCCCCCCCTGGGTCATCCCTGACTCGAGTACTCGAGGGCGGCTGTCGAACCCTGTTCGTGGGGCCAGCCTTCGCCCCCTCGAGATTTGGGGGTGGACCGGAGTCCATAACCCTGGGTCCTCCCTGACCTCAGGTACTCGAGGGCGGCTGTCGAACCCTGTTCGAGGGCCAGCCTTCGCTCCCTCGAGATTTTGAGGGACGGGTCGACATCCGTTGCTTACCTCCGAAGATAAAACCCACTGTTGCACGTTGTCCGCCGTAGGCATGCCTTTTTAGGAGATGTCCGTTCGACTGCAACCGTGGCAAGCGTAAGGTGCAGCGTGGAGTGCGGCGTGGAGCCCGATGACGCGACGGTGTGCCCTATCCTGTGGAATACGAGGGGGCGGTAGGTGGGCGCATTAAATGCGGAGATTTACCTGTCTTTTTGTTGGATCCGCCCGTTGGGCTTCCGGTTATAAATACGGGGACGGGGGTTTGGCTTCCGCACGCCTGCTATTGCCTCCCTTGCCTCCTTCCCCTTTCGCCATTGCCTTCGTTGCCCACCGAGCCTGATCTTTGCGCGCGCGAGAGTAGGGAGAGGAGATTGGGAACATACATTCCACCCCCGCATCCAAGCGCATCCGCTTCCCTGCTCGCATGGCCAGCTACAGCTTGCGCGGCCCTGACGCCTGGCTTCCATCGTCAGCGATCGTGGGGCGTTTGGAAGATTTGGTGGAGAGCGGCCTTCTCCGGCCTATCACATCCGCGGACCGGCTAGAGTGGATAGCGACGCCGAGGGAGGACGCTGAGCCCAACCCGCCGGAGGGTTACGTAGTCAGCTTCGAAGCTTTCCACTGGGCGGGGCTGGGATCCCCCCCCAACCGTATTCTACGCGGGATCCTCCACTACTACGGCGTGGAGCTCCAACACCTCTCCCCCAACGGCATCTGTCATGCGGCGGTCTTCACCGTCGTGTGCGAAGGATACCTGGGGATGGAGCCGCGTTGGGAGCTATGGATCCACCTGTTCGAGGCGGGCCTGTTCCACGCCTCGGCCGGGAGCGGTAGCCACAGGATGGTCAGGGCAGGGTGCTGCAGCATCGCCTCAAGAGGGCGGACTGCTGGATCCCGGCGAAGCTTATGTCGAGCCACTCAGGATGGCACTCCGGATGGTTCTACCTGAGGAACGACGACGGTCTGTTCCCCGCTTACACCGGGAGGACGATCGACTCGAGGCCCGACCACTGGAGGTACGGCGTCGAGCAGAAGAAGCAGAAGCGTCTCGACCACCTGCTTGGCGCGATCTCCCGTCTAAAGAAGGCGGGGCTTACGGTGACCATCGTGGCGTCGACGTTTCATCAGCGGCGATTCGTACCGCTGATGGTCCGCCCGCTACGTCTCGACAAGATGCGCCCGGGGGTAGATCTCACGGGGTGTCGTCTTGTGGGGGACGAGCTGCCCCTCGAGAGGGTGGTCCGTCGGGTGCGCGCCTCCTTCGCTGGCGCGTTCGAGGAGGAGAATGTCACCAGCGTCCCCATGGTGTCGGATAAGGGCCACGTCCAGCTGGTATGACATCTCTTTCTCTGTCAATGTTCTCTTGTCCGTCTCGTTTGTCTCCTTTTCCTGCTTCCTAACCGTCTTGTGTTCCTCAGGGGAACGTCGTCTTCCGGAAGTCGCTACCACCGGTGAAGGAGGAGCAGAGCGACTCCAAGGTGAGACGCCTTCAGGCCGAGCAGGACAAGAAGGACAAGGACAAGGCCAAGAAGGATAAGGGCAAAAAGGCCCGAGAGAAGGAGGAGCGTGAACAACGCCGGGCACGGCAGAGGCGGGCCAACCTTCCCAAGGAGGAGTCCTCCTCGGAGGAGGATGAGGATGAGGGGTCGAGCAGCGACGAGGTTGTTAAAGATGATGTCATGACGTGACGGTATTGGGTTAGGCCTATCGCTTTTGACCTGACGGGTATTGTCCTTATGCAGGAAGAGGAGCCGGAGTAGGAGAAGGAGGCCGAGCTGCAACGAGGGCTCGAGGAAGAAAGAGCGGTGCCCAAGCGTCAGGGGGCGGCCGCCAGTATTGGAGGAGGAGAGGGGTCGACGTCGAGGTCAACCCCAACTGTCGGAATTGAGTCGCGGGACGAGCGCCCCGCGGCTCTTCAAGGTGAACTATCGCGGCAGACGCGTAGCCGTTCTTCGCGGTCCCCATTGAGGGGTCGGTCGAGCACGCCCGCGGCACCTAGTCGGTCGAGCGTACGGGCATCAGGCCCGTCGACCCAGGAGGAGACCAGGACGGTGGCGATGAAGACGCAGTTGGCCCCTGCCAAGGATACGGTGCCGGGAGCAGCCTCAACCCCTGCCGCGGCGAGCGCTAGCGGGAGAAGTGGCTCCCAACGTGCCTCGTAGAAGCCCCCGAGCGGCTCGAGGTCCACTGGTCGGACCCCCGTAATTCCGCTGGGGTAAGTTGCTTCCCTGTCGATCCCGAGTATTTTTCATTGATTATGACTTGTGCTTACCGTCGCGTATGAGTTCCTTTTTCAGGGTGAAGCGTTCGCTGGAGGACGCGACCCCCACCCCGGCCAAGAGGTTGAAGGCGGAGGCCGCGACCAAGATGGCCGTCGGGGCCAGTCTTGCCGCCTCGTCCCCTTCGACCCTCGCCCCAGGTGCGGCGTGGGTGGCCAAGGCGCGGGAGGCGATAGGGCGCGGGCATGCGCAGGCCGCCACGGAGTGAACTCGAGCGGAGGAAGAGGTGGGTCGACCCGTCGTATCGGCAGGGTCCGCCCGAGTGGCGGTCGAGGCCGTGCTCACCACCCCGTCGGAGGGGGGCGCGCCAACAGCCTCGGAAGGCGTGGAGCCGGTGTCGACAACGACCGTGGTTGAGGGGGTTGAGCCCCAAGCCGCCGTAGAGATGGAGGTGGTCGACTGGACCTCCGCCGGCGATGAAGAGACGCTGGAGCGCCCGGCGCCGATGCGGTGGCCCGAGAACCTTGCGTCGTGGGAGGCGCGTTAGCGGCGTGAGCACGAGGAGAAGGCGCGGCAAGAGGAGGGAGCGATTGTTGCTATGCCGGAGGTGCCGCCGTCGGTGGTGACCCTCGTCGAGATAGTGGTGGAGATAGTGGTGGTGACGACCCCTCGGCAGGAGCCGGAGGGGACCGTTGTGGCGCTGCAAGGAAGCAGCGCGGCGGACGTGACGATGTCCGAGGTGGCTGCTCGGCCAGTCGTCGAGGTCGGGCAGCCGTTTGCTCGAGGTGCTCCGCCCCCTAGCTCGGTCGTGGTGGAGGAAGGAGATGTGCTGCCAGACCATGGCGAGCCCACCGTGCTGGAGGCTAACATGAGTTTCCTCTACCGCCCAAGGATATTCCCGCGGTGGGGGCCCCCTCCACCTCCAAGTGATGGACCGGAGGCATCGATGGCGGCCCTCCAAGACCACTTCGAGGAGAGGATCGCCCGGCTCGAGGGGGCGATCGACTTCCCCAACCTGTCCGAGCGGGTGATGTCCCACGGAGGTACCCTCGAGATGGGTCAGGGCATCATGGATGAGGTGAGGAGGAGGGTCGACCGCTCCAGCGATCTCTGGGGGCAGGAGGTGCTCGAGCTGCCCGACCCCAGAGATCCAGGGCGCAGATTCTTCAAGCTGGACGACCAAGCCAAGCTCGGGGAATGGGAGCACATGAAGGAGTTCCGGGCGTGGCTCGACCACGCGATGCGCGTGGCCGTGGGAGTTGCGTCCGATGACTTGTACAAAGGAATAAACATAAGTTTTGTCCTTTTCCTTTCGATTTACCTTGGTTATTTTGCTGTCGTTTGTTGTGACCTTCCTTTTTATCCTTGGTAGACGTTGAGGGCGAGGTCGCACGACAAGTCTCAGTTCATCCTGCGGACACAGGAGCAATGGCGCCAGTTCCCCGTCCTCCGTGCTTCGCTAGAGAAGGCAGAGGTCGAGGCCACCTAGGCGAAGGTCGAGGTGGCGGCCGCGCAGGAGGGGGCCAAGGCCGCGCAGGAGGAGGCCTCCCGGGCGCAGTCGAGGGCCGAGGCCGCCCTTAAGGAGGTTGTCGAGGTCGGGCAGCAGCGGGACGCTGCCCGGGAGGCCCGGCGTAAGGCGGAGGAGGAGTCCACCCAGCTGAGGGAGGAACTAGCTCGAGCGGCGGAACGTGTCCGACAGCTCAAGGCCGACCTAAAGCAGGCGGCTGCCGACCGAACCTCCCTCGAGGGTCGGGTCCGGGAACTCCAGGCGGATGTTGACACCGTCTCCCGCGACCGCGACGCGCTGGGTGTCGCGGAGGAGAAGGCTCGAGCCCAGATCGCCGCTCTGGGGGAGGTGGCGGCTAACCAGAAGAGGGCCCTCGATAGTACTGGCAAGATTATCGAGGACCTCCGGGCTAAAAACAGCGACCAAGCTGCAGAGCTCGTCGACTTCCGCCACCAACTTCAGAGGGCTGAGCAGGACTACGTCACCCTGGAAGCACGCGCTAAAGGTGAGTTTTTTAGGAGTATTATTGAGCTCGCTTGGTCTCGACCCTTCCCCTGCTTTTTGGTTTTGATGGAGCCCTCTATTTGTTCTGGCAGAACTCGAAGGGGACAAGGCCCGAGCCCATGAGGATCTGACCAGTCTTCAGAACCTCCTCGGGGCGGAGACGAGCCTGAACGAGAGGCTTGGGGATGCCATCTCCTCCTTCTGCGACGGCATGGGTGTCGAGCCGGTTGCAGGAGACGTGCGTGGAGATTCCCTCTTGCGCCGGCTCTTCGCCGCGACCCGTGGAGTAACGGAGCAGGTCCGTGCTGCCCTTCACATAGGCGTGAAGCAGGCGCTCACGGTCGTCCGCTCGGATTACTCCTACGACCTCGACGTCGTTGCCAGCGGCTTCGTCGTCGACCCGGAGCTGACCGATGAAGCGAACATGGCGAGATGTCATGAGCTGATCGATGCCGCAGAGGTACCCGGCGGTGAGTTGGCGAAGCTGTTCGAGGCTGAGGTGCTTCCCCCGCCGGACGACGATGGCGATGAGTAGTCGAGGCCTGTGAGCCAAATCTGGACAAGAAGGTCCATGTAATATATTAGTTTTTGTGACAATATGATGTCGAGCCCCTGGGGGCTTCCTAAGTTTAATGCATTTTATTCGGGGTGCATCTGAGTGTTTTTATCTCTTGAGCCATCTCTATCTTTCTTTGCCTGAGTTATTGCTTTTAGACTAAGTGTTCGACGCACGCTCGTATCCCTCGAGGGGGGGGGGAGCGAGTGGGGGTACCATAGCCCTGAGGCGTGGGAGAGTCCCCGGCTCGACGTCCCTCGACCCTTAGGGAGTTCGAGGCGTTTTTACTTAACTAAGAAGCGTACTCGTGGCAAAGGTGGAAAGAGAAGTGCTGAGTTTTGAAAAAATGTTCGAGTTTTTAGAGGACTTAGGAGGGTGGGTCCCCCCTGTCAGCCCCCAAGGGAGGCTTGACTTTGCAGAAGCAGAGTTGAGGCTACCTCAGAGTTATGAACGAATGTGAAATGTATTTCGAGAACATTTTATTCATTCATAATGCGATAAGTGTACATAATGCGGAAAATGTACGAGGCCTCGAGGCCTTAGGGGTAGAAGCGACGTAGCTGTTCAATGTTCCATGCGTTGGTGAGGATCTCGCCCTTGTTGTTCTTCAGCTTGTAAGTCCCTGGCTTTAGCACCTCTGCCACGATGAAGGGTCCCTCCCAAGGTGGCTTCAGCTTGTGACGCCCCTTGTTGCTTTGTCGGCGGCGCAGTACGAGGTCGCCGACATCGAGGTCCCTTTTGCATATGTGCTTGTCGTGGTAGCGCCGTAGCGTCTGTTGGTACCTTGCTGACTTGAAGAGGGTCGTGTCCCGGGCTTCCTCGAGCTGGTCGAGGGAGTCCTCTCGGGCTGCTGCATTGGCTTGCTCGTTGTAGGCCTTTAATCGAGGGGACCCGTACTCGAGGTCAGTGGGGAGGACAGCCTCGGACCCATAGACCAAGAAAAACGGGGAGAACTCTGTAGCTCGACTTGGGGTCGTTCTGAGACTCCATAGGACAGAGGGAAGCTCATCGACCCATCTCTTGTCGTGTTTGTTTAGCCGGTCGAAGATCCTTGGCTTGAGGCCCTGCAAAACCATACCATTGGCGCGCTCGACCTGGCCGTTAGTTCGAGGGTGGGCGACCGCAGACCAGTTCAACTTGATGTTGTGGTGGTCACAGAAGTCCAAGAACTTTTAGCCGGTGAACTGCGTGCCGTTGTCGGTGATGATGTCATTGGGGACCCCGAAGCGGTGGACGATGTCGGTGAAGAACAACACAGCTTGTCGAGATTGAATGTTGGCGATGGGTCGAGCCTCGATCCATTTCGAGAACTTGTCTATGGCCACGAGGAGGTGGGTGTGGCCACCTTTTGTTTTCTTCAGGGGGCCGACCATGTCGAGCCCCCATACTGCGAATGGGTATCATCTGAAGAGCTTGGGCAGGTAGATGGGTCTGCCTGGCGTAGAATTGGCATCCCTTGCAAGATCGAACAAGTTTGGTAGCCTCGGCGACGGCTGTCGGCCAGTAGAAGCCTTGTCGAAAGGCGTTTCCTACCAGCGATCTTGGCGTCGCGTGGTGGCCGCAAGCCCCCGAGTGTAGGTCCTTCAGTAGTGCCCTCCCCTGCTCGAGGGTGAGGCAACGTTGAAGTACACCGGTAGGGCTGCGTCGATACAGCTCGCGGCCATCCCCATACAAGACGTAGGTTTTGGCGCGTCGGGCTAGGCGTCGGGCTTCGGTGCGGTCCTCTGGGAGCTTGCCCCGTATCAAATACTCGAGGTAGGGTGTGCGCCAGTCCATCGAGGGGGTTGGTGTTGCGGTTGTTTCGTCGATCTCCATGACCTCTCCTCCGTTCGAGGGAGGATCGGTCGAGGAGGAAGGGTCAAGCCTTGCTTGAGGGCGGGAGCCCCTGAGCCTAGGTCGACGGACGACTTGTGAAGGTCCCTCGAGAAGACGTCGGGAGGGACTGTACCTCGAGTGGATGCGGTTTTGGCTAGCTCGTCAGCGGCTTCGTTGTACCGGCGGGCGATGTGGTTGAGCTCGAGGCCGTAGAATTTGTCCTCGAGCTTTCGGACTTCCTTGCAGTAGGCTTCCATCTTGGGGTCGTGGCAGCTCGAGGCCTTCATCACCTGGTCAATCACAAGCTGCGAGTCCCCTCGAACGTCGAGGCGTCGAACCCCGAGCTCGATGGCGATGCGCAGACCGGTGACGAGGGCCTCTTACTCGGCTACGTTGTTGGAGGGCGGGAAGTGGAGGCGGATGACGTAGCGCATGTGGACCCCTGAGGGTGATATGAAAAGCAATCCAGTGCCTGCCCCCGCCTTCATTAACGATCCGTCGAAGTACATGGTCCAAAGCTCGGTCTGAACTTGCACCGGGGGTAGTTGAGTATCGGTCCATTCTGCAATGAAGTCTGCCAATACCTGAGACTTGATGGCCTTCTGAGGGGCGTAGGAGATATTTTCCCCCATGAGCTTGACCGACCACTTTGCAATTCTCCCAGACGCCTCCCGGTTCTGGATTATCTCCCCGAGGGGGAAAGACGAGACCACAGTAACTGGGTGGCCCAGGAAATAGTGTTGGAGCTTGCGCCGAGTGAGGACGATGGCATACAACAGCTTCTGAATGTGGGGGCATCTGATTTTGGTCTCAGAAAGTACCTCGCTCACGAAGTAGACGGGCCTCTGCACCAGCAGGGTGTGTCCCTCTTCTGCCCTCTCGACTACTATGGCAGCGCTGACTACCTGGGTAGTTGCTGCAACATAGAGCAAGAGGGGCTCGGCTGGGCTTGGGGGCACCAAGATAGGTGGTGAGGTGAGTAAGGCTTTGAGTTTGGAGAGCGACTCCTCGGCCTCGATGGTCCATGTGAAGTGTTTTGTTTTCTTTAGGAGGCGGTAAAGGGGTAGTGTCTTCTCTTCGAGCCATGAGATGAACCGGCTGAGGGCAGCGAGGCACCCTGTGACCCTTTGTACACCCTTAAGATCATTGATCGGGCCCATCCTAGTGATTGCGGTTACCTTCTCAGGGTTGGCCTCGATCCCGCGTTGGGAAACTATGTACCCTAGGAGCATGCCTCGAGGGACCCCGAAGACACACTTCTCTGGGTTTAGCTTTATGTGATTTGCCCTGAGGCACCCAAATGCTATCTCAAGGTCCCCGACTAGGTTCTCGACTTTCTTGGATTTGACCACGATGTCATCGACGTAGGCCCCGACGGTTGACCCTACATGTTTTCCAAATACATGGAGCATGCATCGTTGATATGTGGCCCCGGCGTTTCGCAAACCGAAGGGCATAGTGAGGTAGCAAAACATGTCAAAGAGGGTGATGAAGGAAGTCGCGAGCTGATCAGACTCCTTCATCTTTATTTGGTGATAGCCAGAATACGCATCAAGAAAGCAGAGAGTTTCACATCCCGCAGTGGAATCTACTATTTGATCAATACGTGGTAATGGAAAAGGAACCTTAGGACATGCTTTATTTAAACTAGTGTAGTCTACGCACATTCTATCCTTTCCATTCTTTTTCTTGACAAGTATAGGATTTGCTAACCACTCGGGATGATGTACCTCCTTGATGAATTCGACCTTCAAAAGCTTGTCGACCTCCTCCCCGATTATTCTACGCTTCTCCTCGTCGAAGCGGCGCAGCCGTTGCTTCACCGGTTTGGACCCGGCCCGGATGTCCAAGGAGTGCTCGGCGACATCCCTCGGAATGCCCGGCATATCCGAGGGACTCCACACAAACATGTCAGCATTCGCGCGGAGGAAGTCGACGAGCACGGCTTCCTATTTGGGCTCGAGGGTGGCGCTGATCGTCAGCGCCTTCCCATCCGCGTTGTCGGGGTTGAGCGGGATGGTCTTGGTGTCCTCCGCGGGCTTGAAGTTGCCGGCGTGCCGCTTAGGGTCGGGGATCTCCTTGGAGAAGTCGTCGAGGGCCGCGAGGATGGCTGACTCCTCGACCGCCTCAGCGTTTTCCATGCACTCGACGTCGCAGTCGTAAGCGTGCTCGTAGGAGGTGTCGATGGTGATGACTCCCTTGGGCCCTGGCATCTTCAGCTTGAGGCAGGTGTAGTTCGGGATCGCCATGAACTTGGCGTATCCAGGTCGACCGATGATGGCGTGGTAGATGCCGTGGAATGCGACCACCTCGAAGGTCAGATCTTCCTTCCGGAAGTTCGATGGGGTACCGAAGCAGACGGGTAGCTTGACGCGGCCGATTGGGAGTGCCTTCTTTCCTGGGACGATCCCGTGGAACCCCCCGCGCTGGGCAGGAGCATGGTCCTCGGGATCCCCAGGAGGTCGAGGGTCTCGGCGTAGATGTGTTAGGCTACTTCCCCCATCCATGAGTACCTTGGTGAGGCGGGTGTTGAGTATGATCGGGTCGACGGCGAGTGGGTAGACCCCTGCGTTGGGGACGTGCTCGGGGTGGTCGTTCTGGTCGAAGGTGATCGGCGTGTGGGACCAGTCAAGGTATCGAGGAGCCTGGGCTCGAACGGAAAAGACTTCTCGACGCTCCCTCTTGCGCTGACGCGCACTGAGTCGAGTCGAGGGTCCCCCGCAGATCATGTAGCAGTCGTGAATCTCGGGGAAGCCCCCTTTTTTTGCCATCACCCTTGACGTGAAGGTCGCAGGGTGGGTCTTCCTTGTTATCGTCTTTCTTGAGGCCAAGAGAGTCGAAGTACTTCTTGAGCATGTGACAGTCCTCGAGGCTGTGGTTGGCTGGTCCCTTGTGATAGGGGCAGGGCTCTTTCAGCATCTTGTCGAAGATGCCCCCCTCGAGAGGGGGACCTTGAGGCTTCTTCTTGTCTGTCACAGCGACAAGATCGTTGGGCTCGATGTCGCGTCGGCCCGGCTGGTTCTTCTTCTTCTTGTTGTTGTTGTTCCTCTTGGGCCCATTATTCGAGCCCCCGGGCTCGTCCGCCTTGGCCTTCCCCTTGTCTGGGGATGCATAGAAGAACGCACCAACGGCTTCCTCGCCGGCTGCGTAGTTGGTGACGATGTCCATGAGCTCGTTGGCGGTCTTGGGGGTGTTCCGTCCCAGCTCCCGCACCAACTCCTTGCAGGTTGTCCTGGCGACGAACGCCATGACGACGTCGTGGTCGGAGATGTGGGTTAGCTCAGTACGACTGAGAAGCCACGAGGACCCTCTGAGATGACGATTTGGCAAAGCCAAAGTCAGGCTCAGTGAGGTACCCGCCCCCGACCCGCAAGCATGGGTCAAACAGGCTCCCGAAGGGAGGAACTGTGTCACCAGCCGGGGCCGGGGAGATGGCGTCCAGCGTCTCGGAATCCGCGCGGTGAAGAGTGCGGCGGCGTCGTTCACCGCCTCCCCCTGGTCGCAGGCGAGAGGCGCGAGTGGTGGGACCGTCGTCTGGTCCTCCTTGGCCCCGGCGTACCGGAGCTGCTGCTATCCATGCCACTACCTGAGAGTAGAACCATGTCGTGGTCGTGGCCCGTGGACATGAACTCTAGGCTCCCGAACGAGATGATGGTGGCGAATGGAAGTGATGGGATCGTGGAATCCATCTGGGAGAGTAGTTCGGAGTTGATCGACACGCAAAGCCCCCTACCTGGCGCGCCAACTGTCGGTGTTATGACCCAGGGGGTCAAGACCACCAACTAGTAAATTTGTATATTGCGTGCTCCCTCTCCCAGATGTGATGCAAGAAGAACACAAGATTTATCCTGGTTCGGGCAAAGAAGGCCCTACGTCCAACAGGGGAGGATGGATTGTATTATCTTGCACCGAAGTGCTCGTACAGGGGGTACAAGCAGGTTTACACGGGGGTGCTTAGAGTGAGCTGAAGCCTAGGACTAGCAAGGCTATCCTAGGTGAGCTAGTGGATTGCTTGAGATGTTGATCAAGCAATCGGGTGTGGTGTGTGCGACTTGGCTCTTGGTGTATGCGGGTCAAAGCTGATGTCTCGGCTCGTTGAGAGATCTCTGATGTCCGAATGCGTGAGCCGATACGAATGCGCATATCCTTTCTTCTATCCTAGCGTCCCCTTTTATAGATCAAGGGGAGGCCTGAGAGTACATAGATCCTAGACTGTAGAGGCATGGGAGAGGTGTTCGCGGCGCCATGCTTGCAATGGGACGTCGATCGCTGTAGCGGCGTGGCCTTCCCGTCCTTCCGGTGTTTCAGGGCATGGTGATGGCGGACTGGACGCTGCCGCACGTCATGACGTGGTACGATCGATCTCCTGTAGACGGGTACGGGCTCCACAGTTGAAGTGGGACGGAGTGGATAGGACGGGTCCCATGCTGGAGTGGTTGGAGGTGGCAGTCGACCCCCGGGTCGAGGAGTATCGAGGCCTGTGGGACCCTGACTCATCCCTGGAAACGCGGTCGAGGACTTGTCCCTTTTAAGACTCGAGGGGGTGCCTTTGACCTCCGTACTTGAGGCGTGACCACAGTGGTTGTACGATCAATGGAGAGTCGGGGCATGGGCGGCGAGTTGATGGATTTGACTGTGGTAGTGGGCGCCCATGGCGTTAGGCGGGGGCAGGTAGGCGCATTGGATCTCCTTTACCCCATACCGGGAGCAGGTAAGTCGATCGAGCTTCCTTCTCAGGGGTTGTTCGATCGACCCCCCCGTCCGTCGCGGGGGGTCGAGGTGTTGAGGTCGAGGGGGATTCGATCGACCCCTCTTCCATCATTCGGGGGGTCAAGGCAAGGCAGAGGGATCGTTCGTTCAACCCCTGTCCGTCAGTTGAGATCGAGGCGGAGGCGGAGGGGTCGTTCGTTCGACCCCTGTCCGTCAGTCGAGGTAGAGATGGAGGGGGATCCCTCCTACTGTTTTTCCAGTAATGGGGCGGCCCATGACTGGTCACTGTTGCCGGTGAGGGAGGCCTTTGCGTGATGGGCCTTCCTCCATTGACTTGAACGGCTGATCGGAGCCTGCCTTAAAAATGGTTGCTATATTGAGCTTTAGATTATCACACGTTTAGGGTACCCCTTACCTTTGTACCCGACAACTATATTATGACATAATGTACAATATGTTTTAAGTAATATAGGTCATGTTTGACACAATGTAAAAGGTTTTTTTAAGTAATATAGGTCATGTTTGAATGGACTAGCTAAACTTTAAGTGGTTAAATTTAGCTAATAGAGATTCAAACAGCCTAGCTAAAATACCACCTGATGTATCATCAAAGATTGATGCAAGGAGCGCAATCGTCCCTGGTGAAGCCAAGGTTGCTCTCAGTAGTATTGGGCGTTATGTCGTATCCCACCTTCCTACCTCCTCCCACCGCAATAATCTCCAAATCCTTGATCATCCATTGAGTAAATCCATTTTCTCTCCACGGATCTGTGACCAGCTCGTGCTGCTGATTCCGATAGCCCCCCCCCCCCCAGTTTTTGCTTGCATCCGCTGATTCCATCGGTTTGTCCGGCATCGGCACCTAGCTTTTTCCCTGCGGCGGCGGCGTCTGATTTCGTCAGTACTAATCTTTCTCTGGCCCTCCTGCACTGGGAGCCAGATTGAGTGACTTTACAGAGTAAAATTATATTGTAACTTTGTCTCGATCTGAATCGTCCATCTAGGATCTAACGGTACAGCTAAGACTTAACTTTTCAGCCCAAGCCTTGCAGGTAGCCAGGCCAGCTGTCAGCCTCTCACTCACTCACTCTCTCTCTGAAATTAATCCTACCGGTCCCTTCCCTCTGTTTGCAGCAAAGGCTTCCAACACTTTGCATATTCAAACAAAATACACGACAACAGTCACTCTCAAGAGTGCAAAACAAATAAATACTCCCTTTATATTAAATTATAATTTATTTGATCAAAGTTATTCCCCAAATAAGTTATTTGATAATATTTAATTGGTTTAAGAATCTTTGAACTTATAAAATGTGTGGGTCCCTAAACTTGGCCGAAGTTGTCATCTAAGTTCCTGAACTTATAATGTGATTATCACGGTCCCTAAACTTGGTCGATAGTGTTATCTAGGTCTCTAAACTTGGTTTTAAGTGTCATATGAGTCTAAATAGGACAATCTATATAAAAAAATAATTTATAACTTTTACATATAAACTCGAATAAAGACAAACTTTATATCAAACTTGAAGCTCTTGATGTGATTTACAACTTTCTAGTAGAATTTTTTTTGAGATAAAACATTTTAGAGTCTCAAAATATTGTTGTATGTTTACCGATTTTGAAATTTTAAATTTAAATTATCAAACAACCTTGGATATTGACATGACCTATATAAAAGTTATAGTTACCGATACGTGTTTTTAAAAAAGTTTTTATTTGAAGTCGTCTATTGTTTGAAAATATTATTGTAAGTATACAGATTTTGAGAAATTAAAATTTAAAATTTGAAGATTGTTTAAATTCAAAAAATTTCATCTCGAAAGTTGTAGATCACATCGAGGGCTACAATTTTGATATAAACTTTGTCTTTATTCAAGTTCATAGTAAAAGTTATGAATTATTTTTATATAGATTGTCCTATTTAGATCCATATGACATTTAAAACCAAGTTTAGGGACCTATATGACACCATTGGCCAAGTTTAGGAACCCATAGTTAGCATTTTAGAAGAGCATCTCCAAGAGACTAGCCAAACCGTTTTCTAAAGTTAAAATTGGCTATTGTTAAAGAAAAAACGTCTCCAACAGACTTTGTAAATGACTCTCCAAATTTAGAATTTATCCATCTCACCTTATTCACTCTATACTTTTAGATAGCCTACCTCACTAGCTATCTATCTTTCAGCTTTACAAAGTCTGTTATAATACTCTAATGTTATCTATTTTAGATAGTAACAAAATCAGTAAATTTAGCTAGTCTTTTTAGTTAATCTCTTAGAGATGCTCTAAGTTCAGTGACCCAGATGACACCGCTGACCAATTTATTTAGAGATATAAATGTTGTACGTATTTTCTACTCCCTCTGTCCCAAAAACAAAAACGTTATGGGATGCGTGTAGGTCAAACTTTCTCAACTTTGACTAAGTCTATAGAAAATATGTGCAATATTAATATTTTTAAATAAATTTATTATAAAATTATATTCGACGATCTATCTAATGGTATTAATTATATATTATAAATATTAATATTTTTTGTATATAATTAGTCAAAATTTGAAAGTTTAATTTTTTTGAAAGTGAGAATGATTTCTATATAGAAACGGAGGGAGTACAAATTTAGTCAAAGTTAAAAAAAACTTAACCTACACGTATTCTGTATCATCATCTATTTATGTTTCGGGAATCTTCATTTATGTTTCGACGTGGCAGCATATAGAAGAGGGAGCGTAGGATTCACAATTTCTGCATACTGCTTTGGCGCGCTAAGCAAAGTGCTTTGGTACAGCCAGGACTTTGCTTTTTTTTGCCAAGGCCTCAATTTAAAATTTCAAAATCGGTAAACATACAACAATATTTTAAGACTCTAAAATGTTTTATCTCAAAAAATTCTACTACAAAGTTGTAGATCACATCAAGAGCTTCAAGTTTGATATAAAGTTTGTCTTTATTCGAGTTTATATATAAAAGTTATAAATTATTTTTTTTGATATAGATTGTCCTATTTAGACTCATATGACACTTAAAACCAAGTTTAGAGACCTAGATAACACTATTGACCAAGTTTAAGGACCCGTGATAATCACATTATAAGTTCAGGAACTTAGATGACACCTTCGGCCAAGTTTAGGGACCCACACATTTTATAAGTTCAAAGACTCTTAAACCAATTAAATATTATCAAATAACTTATTTTGGGGAATAACTTTGATCAAATAAATTATAATTTAATATAAAGAGAGTATTTATTTGTTTTGCACTCTTGAGAGTGACTGCTGTCGTGTATTTTGCTTGAATATGCAAAGTGTTGGAAGCCTTTGCTGCAAACAGAGGGAAGGGACCGACAGGATTAATTTGAGAGAGAGAGAGAGTGAGTGAGTGAGAGGCTGACGGCTGGCCTGGCTACCTGCAAGGCTTGGGGTGAAAAGTTAAGTCTTAGCTGTACCGTTAGATCCTAGATGGACGATTTAGATCGAGACAAAGTTACAATGTAACTTTACTCTGTAAAGTCACTCAATCTGGCTCCCCGTTAGATGGTAGCTAGACGATTGAGATTGAAGCAAAGTTACAATGTAACTTTACTCTGTAAAGTCACCCAATCCGGCTCCCCTGCACCGCAGCAAGGTGCTGGGACTGGGAGACTGCTTCTCCCACCACGGTCATCTCGCCGGGGCTGTCTTCTCTCACGTCGCCAGGGGCGCCAGTGGGCCGTCCTCGTGTGACGCACTGGACCCGAGCCGGGTGGTGCATGAGCCCTCGCGTAGGCGGCGCGAGGACATGTTCGGCTACAACATCAAGCAGTCGTCCGTCTTGAAGGGTACCGGTCCCCTCGGCGCAGCCAGGTGGCGCCGCCGCCGCTGCGTCAACCGGAGCACCCGCCAGAAGCAGAGCGAGGACCTAGTCGAGGCGGAGGTCGGCAATGGGTATCTGATGCAGCAATACTACACCTACGAGGCGGCGGATGTGGGCGGGTGTTCGACATGCCGACTGAAGACGAAGACTACGACGACCTTCGGGTGCTCAGCTTCAGCGACGACACGACAGAGCTGGTGTCTGTTGTGCCGTACCCATCTCCCGGAGCACCACTATCCTCAACGTTTAGCTTTCTCAGGCATGTTTTTACAGGAATCGCGATGAGTGGGAGCTCAGTGCTGAATAGGCAGCCTATCAGACTTCCAAGCAATTTAGTTCGAGGGGAAATTTTTGCTATAAATCACATGAACGCATCTCCAAAGGAAACTCACCATGCTTTGCAGTTTCTCTTCGCCGTGCTGCCTTTGGGGCTCATAATCAGCCTAGCCGCACCCTATACGAAGCTGCTGCTCGCCTGCTCCTATGTCACATCAAGGCAGTGCTGATGATCAAGTTCAGCATCTTGCTGACGAAGCTGATCCACAGCAAGCTCTGGGTCAGAGTCAAGCTTTCTGTATTATGCAGCCTAACTTCACCAGGCCTGCTATGGGACAGTGTTCAGCCTATGTGCACCCAAGACCGAGCCAATGATCCTGATACGGATCCAAGCCAACGCAATGATCAACATCCTCATCACGCTAGCAGACATCTGCGCGCACAAGGCATCAACCTTCCTGAACAGGCTAAGGCGCCAGGTCAGCCATGACACACCTAGCGTGGAACTGCCGGGGCTCAGGCGGGAGCCTTGGCAGTGCGACGATGCAACACCTCTCCCGCCTACTTCGATCTAGCAAGGCACATGTAAGCTTCATATCAGAAACTCGTAATTCCAGTATTACTAAAACTGCTATTAAAAATAAGTTTAATCTCAATGATGCTTTTATTGTTCCAGCTCAAGGCCAATCAGATGGCCTTTGGCTGATGTGGAATGATGAAGTTCAAATTTCTATCGTTGATCATAGTCATCATCACATCTTTGCCCTTAGTCTAAATAAAGCTACATCAAAGAAGTATGGTCTAGTTTGTATCTATGGTGATCCTCATCACCAAGCTACTGATGTAATTTGGAGTCAGGTGTTGAACTTTGTGTCTGCAAATAGTAATCTTCCTATGTTGTGTATGGGCGACTTTAACAACATCATGCATATCAATGAAACGCTAGGCCCTAATCGCATTAATAATTTCTGTGTGCATGTTAAAAACTGTGGTTTTATTGATCTAGGATATAGTGGTCCGGCTTACACTTGGACTAACAAGCGCTTCTCTTCTATTCCTACCTATGAGCGTCTTGACCGCTGTTTGGGTAATGCAGAATGGTGTGCCATGTTTCCAGCTACTACAATCTACCATCTTCTGATGACGTACAACGATCATGCTCCAATCCTGGCAATCTCTCAGTCCAGCCGCCCGCGCACTAATACTATTTTTCGTTTTGAAAACTGCTGGCTTCTTGAACAGGACTATAGCAATACAGCCCAACGGAGTTGGAATCGCTCTAGCCAAAGAAGTTTCCACCAAAAGACTTCCTATCTTGCTAAAGACCTGCACAAATGGAGAAGGAAAAAGCCTAATAATAACTCCATTCTTCAGCAGATTGAACAAGCCATCCACAATCAACAAACTCTTCACCCATCCAATCAAAACCACCAAATCCAACAGCACCTTCACAATCAGCACCAAGACCTCCTAGCCAAAGAAGCTTCCTACCATGCCCAGCGTGCTAAGAAAAATTGGACCACTCAAGGTGACAGAAACACAACCTTTTTCTACCAAGCCATCATCAAACGCATCCGCAAAAATAAAATATCCCACCTGGTCAACCCGGACGGCTTCTACTCCACAACTCCGGATCAACTAGCTCACACTCTTGTCACCTACTTCAATTCCATCTTTAAGACCACTACTAACCCAAATAATCCTTCCTATTCAAATAACAACAACACCACGAACCCTTTCTCAGCTGCTACTGATATTTCTCCTGCCACCGACCAAGGGATCGCCACTACCTCTACGAATGCTCCTCACATGGTCCATCAACATGGCAATGAAAACTTGGTAAGTGATGAAAATAACACTTCTAATGATATTACAGGTAACCACAATGACCACAACTTCAGGTATTCTTACTCTACCCCTTCTATGAATGAAATTCATGATATTCTTAAACATATGAGGAATAACGCAACCCCTGGTCCAGACGGTTTGAACGCAACTTTCTACAAGTCAGCGTGGCCTTGGATAAAGGATGACGTCCATAAAGTGGTAAATGACTTCTACAATTACACCACTCTTCCTCCTGAGCTTAATCAAACCTTCATCACCCTCATTCCAAAAAATAATAACCCTTCTACTCCTCAGGACTACAGACCTATCAGCTTATGCAATGTCATTTACAAAATTATTTCTAAATCCCTTGCCAACAGAATCAAAAACCACCTGCCCAACTACATCAACCAATCTCAATCGACCTTCGTTCCTAATAGACACATATCCTCAAATATCATCATTACTCAAGAAATTCTCCACTCTTTCAATTTAAAAAGTTGGAAAGATCATGCTTTCATTCTCAAAATTGATCTTGCAAAGGCTTTTGACAGGCTCGAATGGCATTTCATAACATCTGCTCTTCACAGACTGGGTTTCAACCAAAGGTTTGTCAACCTTATTTATACCTGCATCTCTTCCACCAATCTTTCAGTTCTTGTTAACAATGATCCTTCAAATAAAATACATCCGCAGAGAGGTCTGCGTCAGGGATGCCCCCTGTCCCCTTACCTCTTTGTTATTGCGATTAATGAACTCTCTTTTCGTCTTCAGGAAGCTATGCAAAATAACCATCTTGCAGGTATATCCATGGGTGAATCCACTACTCCCATCCATTCTCTGTTATTTGCAGATGACCTCATTATATGTGCCAAAGCAACAGTACAAGAGGCAAACACGGTTAAAAGTATCCTTTATGACTTCTGTCAGCAATCAGGTCAGACGCCAAACCTCCAGAAATCCTCTATTTATTTCAGTTCTAATGTCCCCAATGGTATTAAAGTAGACATTAAAGACATCTTTCCTATTCAAGACCTTCATACTAACACCTTCCACCGGGCACCCTATGATCTTCAGTCACAGAGACAAAAACAGAGCTTATAATTTTATTCAAGCTAAATTCATGGCTAAATTTAGTACCATCAAAGCTAATAAGCTCAATCATGCAGACAGACTTCAATATATCAAATTTGTCCTCATGTCCATTCCCATTTATTATATGTCCACTGTGCTTTTTTCAAAAACCTTTCTAGATAAGATCACCAACATCATGAAAAGATTCTAGTGGACAGGAATTCAAGAGGATAATGACACAGTGCCGATTCCTTACCGTTCTTGGGACGACATTTGCAAGCCTACTGATCAGGGAGGCCTAGGTATAAGGGACATCGCTATGGTCAACAAGAGTCTTTTAATTCGTTCGGCTTGGAGCATAGCTAACAATAATAACCCATTACTCTCTTCCATTCTCAAGGCTAAATACTTACCGAATACCTTCTTCTGGAACGCTACTAACACTGGACCTAGATCCATCTACTGGTCCTCTATTTTGCAGGTAAGGAGTCATATTACAAGCAACTCGATCTATCAAATTCATGCCGGCAATTCTTCTGTTTGGTCCACACCCTGGTGCCCGGTTTGGGAGGACATCCACGACCACCTTAACCTCCCGGTCCAAGCGAACACACTTCCAGCATAGTGTCCGACCTGTGGCTTCCAAACAATAAAAGTTGGAACCAGAACCAGATCCTCAATACTTTCTCTCAACAAGCAGCTACAACAATCCACAACACTCCCATTATCAATTCCAACAACAATGACCTCCTGCGTTGGATCCCTTCCAAAAATGGTATATGCACTACAAAAGCAGCCTACCAATATCTCCAGGCTCAACAAACCCACCTCCTACCGATTAATGGTGCTCGAAGCATTTCACAGGATGCGAATGAAATTCTACAGAAGGTATGGAAACACAAAAATATCCCTCCTCTACTTAAAACCTTCTTTTGGCACTTAATTCGAAGAGCTCTGGCCACAGCAGACAGGGCAGGAAGATTCTCAACTCACATTGACCAACATTGTTCTTACTGCATGGCTATAGAAAATGACCAGCATCTTTTTTTCCCGATGTCCTATAGCTCAACAGGTTTGGTGTATAGCTACGCCAGCTATCCTCACCAACAATATTCCTGATGAACATGATGGAATACAAATCACTTTACCATTGTTGATAACTTCTAACCCCAACAATGACTTACTTTGCACAACCATTTTCATCTTGTGGTACATTTGGAAAGCAAGAAATGATTGCAGGTTCCAAAGGAAAAAATTGGACGCCTGCACAAATCCATTATGCAGCCAATGCTCACCTTCATGCACATTTGGAAGTCATCCAACAAGGAAGTCTGGCACATCAAGACCACAACAACTCAACAACGGATAACCTCAATACTCGTAATTTGCAGATCTCTGACATTTCTCAATGTTGTCAAGAAGTTATTCCAAATACAATTTCAGGTATCAAGTGCTTTGTCGACGCCTCTACAACCCCGGATAACCAACACAATCAAATCCGCCGAGCTAGAATATGTATATATTTTGTCAACATGCAGGGAAACTATATATATACATAAATGTCGTGATGACTCAAACATCATCGGTAATTATGGCGGAGGCGGCTGCCCTTGCTTTAGCGACCTTCACAACCCACAACTTGCAGTTGTCGGACGTAGCCTATCTTACTGACAACAGCCAACTACAGAGGTTCCTTCCATCGGCGGATCACTCCAATCCACCTGACTGGAGAATGAAATACTACACACAGGAATTTGATAACTACACAAGAAACTCCAATTTCAGGTTGCACAAGATCAACAGAGCAATGAACTCCATTGCTGATGCTTTAGCAAAACAGGTTGCTTCCATGCAGGCCGATCCCACCCAACAGTCTCACACTGCTTGTAATTTTTGAGATCACGCTCTTCTCTGCCCTTGCCTCACGACCCTTAATTGTATTCATCTTCATGATGTAACTCTCCTAACAGCACTTTGCTGTTAAGCTTTTTAATATATGCAAGCTTTCGTAAAAAAAAAGACCACCTAAAGTTTAGTTGAGTTTAAATATAGTATCCACCCAGCTAAAGTTAACTAAAATTTAGCTGAGTCTATTAGAGTATCTACAATATATTAGCCAAATACTAGCTAAATTTTTTACTGATTTAGCTATTTGTAAAATAGATTTGACAAAAAATACTAGATCACTCCAACAGACTCTATAAGCCAAAAAGTCAAATGGCTAATGAGGTAGACTATCTAAAAGTAGAAAACGAATGAGGTGAGATGGAGAGCTACTGAATTTAGAGTCATTTTCAGAGTCTATTGGAGATACTTTTTATTTTTATAATATCCAAATTTAACTTTAAAAAAGATTTGGCTAGTTTGTTGGAGATGCTCAGGGTCTAAATATCCTAGCTAAAAGTTTAACTAGGACAATATTTAGCTGGCTAGAAATTTTAGCTAGCTATATATAAACTTTAGTTAGAGCAACTCCAACAGTTTGCCATTTAGACTTGCATATCTAATTTTGCCAAAAAAAAACTAAAAAACTGGTGGCCAACAGTTTGACATTTGGGATTGGCATTTTTACCAAAGTTGCAAATAAGAGCCCGCACTTGGCAATTTGGAGACCGTAAAAAGAGGGAGGCAATTTTTTTTCTTCTTTTTTTTCATGGCTGAACACTAGGCGACGCCCTTTTTTTCTTCCTTCCTTTTTTTCATGGTGGAACACTGGGCGACGCCTTTTTTTTCCTTCTTTTTTTCCGTTTTTGCCAAGTTATTATGGGGACTGTTGGAGATTGCATATTTTTTGCTTTGACATATCTATTTTAGAGTTGGCAAATTCCATGTTTTGTCAAACCAAAATTGTCAAACTGTTGAAGTTGCTCTTAGGTGGATCCAAACAAACCCTAAAACTAGTTAAATGTCTTCAATGACCAAACTATCTCTAACTAAAGTTTAGCGAGAGGATTCAAACATCATAGCTATTTTTTTTCAAGGGACACCGGAGGGGTGAGAGCCCCACCAGAATAATTTTCCATTGATTCCCGGCCACGAGGGTGTCTAGGCACCGGCAGTGTATAGGAGGACAATTGCATGAAAAGAAAAGAAATGCGCTCAAAACCCCAGTAGGAGGAGAGGAACAGGGTTACATTTGCAAATCAGCACTCGTCAGGCAGAACGAATGACTCCATGATTCTGCAGTTTGCTTCACACAGCGCAGGTAATAATAAGGCACGCCAAGCACGGTTGGTTGTTGTGTCCGCGAAAGACCACATGCATGTCGGTGCTTCCAGATGTTCCAGCAGCACAGAAGGATCATGGTGGGGAGAAGCTCTGTTGAACAACCAGCTGGGGGATCGGAGTAACATTCATCAGCTCAGTGTTGTACTCCGAGGCCGCCTTCCTCTCTGATTTTTTGAGCTATTTCCCAAGCAACGAGGCAATTCGCCCCTGAAGTTTTGCTTGATCCCTTCCACAGGAAAGCACGGCGCCTGCTGTCTATGTATCTGCTCGATCACCCCCTGGCAAAACTAACGCCTGCATGGTGTATGTGCAGTGCTAACCCGTACGTCTAGCACCGAGTTGACGAGAGCCAGGCGGCCAACATGATTCAGCAGGGCAGGGCTCCTTGCCAGCCAGCAAGCCGACGGTCCACCTTATTAGCGATTAGAGAGGGGTGAATGCAGATGCATTTAACTTGGTGTTGGAGAGTGGCAATCCGAGATAGACTTGTGGAAACCTTGCTAGCTGACAGCCCAAAATAATTGCAATATTCCGAGACACCTTCCTTTGTTGCACGTACGTTCATGGGGGTCCAAGGTGCTTTTTGTGAAGTTTATTTTCAAGCCGGTTGCATCGGCGAATTGATCCAGGAGTAGCTTCAGCCGTATGATGTCAGGTATCTCAGACCGCCGCACTAGGAGCAGTGTGTCGTCCACGCGCGTATTGAAGCACAAGGTAGGTGGGTTCAGTGATGGGGTGCCTCACTCTCTGCCATCCTTTTTTATCACCAGGAGAAATAGGTACGGTCAGAGGGCGTCGCCTTGCCACAGCCCTAGTTTGCATGAATCCATGGGCCAGCCAGGGGAACCATTCAGCAATATCACATAAGAGTAGTGATGAAAACGGGGTGGATATTTATTCGACCGTTCGTCCGATCGAATTCGTTTAGAGGAGTTTAGCGTATCCGAGTCCGAAGATTAACATCTGATACCGTATTTGTATCCGAATACTAAAATTGGTATATTTATGATGTCGATATCTAAGCGTATCTTATCCGATATTTTCGATACTATTCGTATTTGAATCCGAATCCGAACAGAAATATAATAACAAATACGATATCAGCGATATCCGTTCGTATCCGATCCATTTTCATCCTTACATAAGAGTAAGGAGACCTCAGTAGATTCTCCATCCAGGCGCACCAAAGAGTTGGGAACCCCCTTGTCTCTAGGACATCGAGGCGACCGAGTCAAAAGCTTTTGCAAAGTCAGCACCGGCCACCGTGGGGACTTTCCTCTTGTGACAGCATTGAGTGAGCTCGGCGTATACAAAATTTTTCTAAGATTGATCTTCCCTTGAGAAAACCGGTCTGGTCAATACTATCAATTTCCCAATCTTGCGTTGCAGCCTTGATGTCATCAATTTGGTGAGAATCTTTTTTCGATAAAGGATATTCAATATCCGGCCTCTACATCCGGGGATGTATACATCCAACAAATACAAAAAGAGAAAAAAAACAAAAGAGAGAAAAGTCATAGTCTTATACATAGACCATGACAATTACAGCAAAACGATAAATGTTTTTGCCCTCTATTTGATCGACGAGAGGGCGTCTTTGGCTTGCTCTTGACACCGCAGTTGAGTCTCAAATGCCGCAGTGTAGGCATGGCTAGGAGCATATGTGCTTGTGTTGATGCCTTCAAGAAGGTAAATGACGTCCGCAGACGCCATCATCAACGAAAGGAAGAGGGAACTTCAGCGACGCCGCCGGGGAAATGACGTTAATTGCGTCATCGCCGCCGGCCCAGCAACGCCAGACAGGGTTTACACCCGTATTCCAATATACTGCAAGGCACATCCAAGCCGAACCTACACACGAAGTCCTCGGGGTCCAGATCAAACCCCCCCCCCCCCCCCCAAGCCACCGCCTGGGGGAAGTCCCTGACCCGAGGCAAACGCCCGCCCGAGTCTGCATCGCCGGAGCACAACCCGCATCGAGAAGGGGCAGCACGGGGCAGTAGCCGGCAGATCCAGGCCTGAGATATCCAGATCGGCCCGCCGCTGCCAGACCGGTGTAGGTACGCAGGCCGTTGTCCGTCCATCCATCGATCGGTGGAGAGAACGGTGCCGCCATCCGCGTCGCCTAGCCCACCGGGGCGCGTGCCAGATCGGCCGCCACCCGAGCAGGTCGTCACCTCGCAGCACCACAGGGCGAATCGCAGATCCGGTGGAGGAGGACCGGATCGGTCACGCCTCCTCCCGGTGGCCGCCGCCGCCCTAGTACTTCCGCTGGTCGATCCTGGAGCGGACGGAACAGATCCTGGAGCGGACGGAACAGATCCCGATCAGTTCTTAATTATTAGACCCTAGCTAAAATTTAGCTAGCTAAACAATGGAATTAATGAGGGATAGCATGGTCAAACCCAGCTAGATAATCTATACGTACACGTGTACTTGTACTGTGTGTGCTGGCTGTCCAAAAAAACAAGAAATATAAGGAAGGGCATGTGTGCTCATTCAGGTACATGGGGAACGAAGAAGCCAGAGCCACTATGGCTAAGGTGGCCGTGCCACCGTGGTGTATGTCTAGGTGGCGTGCTAGCCACCGACCCAAGCGTTGAGTCCTCCGCCAACCAGAGAATTATTTCTCGTCATCCTCTCTTAAAAAAAAAGGGTGGCCAGTTTTGCACATGTGGCCCAGATTCATGTGCGCCAGCTCTTGTTTTGTGGTCCACTTCCACGCATCCGCTTTGTAGCATACAGTTTATACTGTTGTATTAATTATGTTTGGGTTTGCTTTACGCCTTCAGTGATACAAGGGAACTCTATTTTGTAAGTTGAGTCAACGTCTCATGGACTCTATCTAGTGAGATTTTATTAGACCAGTCTTAGTGGCGAGTATCGTAGCGTTGTTTTTAAAATTGTCATGTCATATAAAATAAAATTTAAAAGAGACACACACTCCTGATAGTGAGTTTCATTTTTATATGTATTTAATTCTATGACTCATATAGTTGATATTTATGTCTAAAATTTTTTATCTAGATGAAACATATTTCTTCTCTTTTTCTTAAATGCACTGCCGTATCATCAAAAATATTTATAGGGCAACATATTTAATACGAATGAAACTAAGATAAAACTTCCACTAAAACCGACCTTAAGTTTTTCTTGAGCTTTCTTAAATGGACATAGCATATTTTCAACTTTTAAATTACATATGTCAGTCTGATTTCAACCCTAAACTACCAAGTCTAAGTAATAGACACCCTTCGCATCTATTGAAACCAGACCAATTTGGTTCACGTTGGTGGTTTTCTATTTCCTAAAAATAATTCATAGTTTTTCCCAAACTAGAAAAAAATATGAATCTAGTACCATTTTTTAATATTCAAGTATTAGAATTTTGATTTAGATCATTTTTTTCATCCGAGATCATTCTAAAAAATCTTTAAAATATAAGTTTTAAAATCATTAATCGTAAACCCGCATTTCTAAGTCCTAAATGATTATTCAAATTAAAAAAAGTCTTCAACTGATGTTGGCAATCAATTAACAAGATCCAAATAGGAGGGCTAGATGCTTTTAATTTCTCTCTTTTTTGGTAATTGGTGACAACCTCTACCAAAGAGTTAAAGAATTTGGGTTTCAAGTCAACTCCATACACAAAGTGTATTGTAGACTTGAACATGAGTTTTATAGCACTTATGCGTAGCATGAGACACATGAATTAGAGAGGATAAGTGTTATAAAACTATAAACTTGTAGCAGACAATCTTCCTATATGTGCTAAAGGTTTTGGGTTTAACTCTTGCACGTATGTATGGATATGGCGAGACAAGGTATCACTACAGGATTCAGGCGCTTTGCCGAGTGCCTGACCCACTCGGCAAAGGCTCAATTCCACTTGGCAAACGGAGTGTGGCACTCGGCAAAGCCCACTCGACAAAGAATTCGTTGGCAAAGATTTCTTTGCCGAGTGCCAGATATCGGACACTCGATAAAAGATTTGCCGAGTGCCAGGTCGGCACTCGGCAACAAAAACGGTGACCGTCAAGTTGACGGATTTGTTGCCGAGTGCCACGTGGCAGACACTCGGCAAAAAAAAAATTATTTTGAAAATTCATTGTTGAGTTCGTGCCACGACAGCACTCGACAAAAAATTATTTGTTTTTTTTCGAAATTCTATGCCGAGTGCTACCTGGCCGGCACTCGGCAAAGCACCTCCCTTTGCCGAGTGTCACCTGGCCGGCACTCGGTAAATCTAGCAAAGAGGCCGAAGTTGGAAAAAAAATCCTAGCTTTGCCGAGTGCCATGACCCCTTTGCCCACTCGGCAAAGCTGGGAAATTTCTATTTTTTCCTTTTCATCACAATAAACACCCTATACATCACATATGCATTCATCCATCACACAAACACCGTATATATCACATGGATATCCAGATTCAATCACACTAAACATACCTTTGCAACACTCATATAGTGTAAAGAGTAAAGTGCACTAGTGGTCCATAAACTTGCGCCGCTATGTCATTTCGGTCCCTAAACTCGTAAATCGACTATTTAGGTCCTCAAACTAGCAAATGTATCATTTAGGTCCTCAAAATTATTCATTTGTGTCATCCGGTCCCTAAGCTAATTTTGAGTCTCATTTGGATCCAAACAGTGTATTTTAAACATTTGATATCAAAAAATAATTCATAACTTTCTCAAATGAACTCGAATGAAGACAAATTTCATATAAAAATTATAACCCTCGATGCGATCTACAAGCAGTTAAAATTTTTGTAAATTAAAACTGTTTAGGGTATTCAAATGGTCTAATTAAAAGTGTTTTAAAAATCTATATACTTTGAAAATTAAATTTGAGATAATAAATGACTTCAAATAAAAAACTTTTCAACTACAAAGTTGTAGATCATATTGAGAATTGTAACTTTCATATAGACTATTTCAATAGGAAAGATTATTTGATAATTTTAAATTTTAAAATCTATAAACTTACAATAACATTTTGGGATCCTAAACAATTTTAAGTTAAAAAACTTTTTAACTGTAAAGATGTAGATCATGTCGGGGCTACAATTTTAATATAAAGTTTATCTTCATTCGAGTTCATATGAAGAAGTTATGAATTATGTTTTTTATTCCAAGTGTTTAAAATGCATTGTTTGGACCCAAATGAGACTCAAAGCAAGTTTAGAGACCGAGATGGCACAACTAAACAAGCTTGAGAAACTAAATGATACATTTGTTAGTTTAGGGACTGAGATGACGCATATGAACAAGTTTGAGGACGGTTGATTTGCGAGTTTAGGGACCGGGATGACACAACAAAACAAGTTTAGGGATCCTTGGTGTACTTTACTCTAGTGTAAAACAGCCTTAGTACCACCATCCTTTAGATACCACTTGAAATACTTAAAACAAGATATTATAGCATAAAGAAATTTAAACTTATGTCTCTAATTTCATCACATCAAGGAAGCATATTCTAGCAAAGCATCACACAACTAATATTTTATCATAAATATAAGTGCAATGCAAGCAATCATATGCAATGCTCAAAGAAAATACATAAACATTCTTATGTTCATGAACTTTGCTCCTCTTGATATGTGTACCTTGAGATAATTTTTTTATCTCATTTAATCTCCAAATATTACTTCTTATTCCCTTTTGACATATCTCTCTCCCTCTATTATATCCAAATCCATTTTTTGCTTGTTTGTATATCACCCCCCCCCCCCCCCCCACACACACACACACAAACCACCTTTCCATCAATTGCCAACAAAAATAATGATCTTCATGATGAAACTTCATGGAGGAGAAACATTTGGACTATACACTTGATATGAATGCCACTTGTGATAGCAAGAGAGAACGATCCATTTACATTGTTGTCTTCTTGATGAACTAGATTGTTTTCATGAGTTTCCTTTCCAAAAGTTCAGTCACTGTTGTGATAATCATGTCTTATTTATTTTTATTCTAAAATATTTATGAAAGTAGAATTTGTGCCATGACAAAGTCCTTTTATTTTATGCATAATTGACACAGTAGCAATTGAAAAAAAAATCTATAGTTATCAAAGGTCTGCTTCATTGCTTGTATGTGTTTGAATAGTTCCAGTTTAAGTGTGCTTTAGAACCAGCATTTATCATTGATTATCCTGTAACACTGGCTATTAAAGTACTAATATGGTATAATAGTGGAAGTATTATTACTACTCTAGAATTAGTAATGACTCTTATTTTCATAATAATTAACTTAATTACTCAGCATATGTGCATCTCACTCAACATTTAGCATAGAACATTAACTATTCATACACTACTTTCAAATTTTTAATAATATAAAAAATCGTGTACTACATATACAATAAAAATTGACACTTCCAACTTGAACCTCGCATTATTGCCAGACTCAACATTGTCCTTCGTTTTCTTGCTATCTCACTCATTTAAATTCCTTCTATCTTTTTTAGCCATCTGAAAATACAATTGTACCTTTGGTTTCGTTTGAGTACAAATAAATAAAGCAAATATGTAGGTACCTGCTCACTCAACAAAACTTACTAGGACACGGTAAGACACTAGCTTTGTATATGTTGATTAAAATTATTATCCCGCTCAAGAAAAGTCTAGTGTAAGTACGAAATGAATATGTTTTATGTAAATCAGTACTTATGCTATTTTCTGCCCACATGGATCTCATGATTAAGCTTTTAATCTATCTATCTTGAATTGTGGTATGAATGTTATTTATGTTTACTGATAGATCTTATGCTTAAACTTTTGTTATATTTATTTTGTTTTACATGTTATTTATATCTACTTGGATCCCATGCTTAATCTTTTAATCTATTCTAAATGTTGGTATTAATGCTATTTATGATTACTAGTACATTTTGAATATGACAATTACTTGTGCCTAAAAAACTAACATTTAACTAGCTAGCCATATAGGTTCCCACATTCCAGTTTTCGTTGTATAATAGTGAATGTTGACCACATCTACAAGACAAGTTCTAAAAAATGGCTCGACATTTCGGCAGCATACTAAGCAAGATAAAGAAACTAATGCTTCAATAGTCAGACATAAATAATAGACATGTTCAGTTTGTCAAAAGGATTATAACTAGTGCTACAGATTCACGCTATTTTTTACTACCCTTCTTAGAGAAAGAACAATGTTTATCTCTTACCATAAATTAGTATCAACAGTAGTAGCAATCAATTTCCAGCGAGCCCAACAGGGTTAGTGTCTTACAAGATTTCAACTACTTTAGATTCAGATTTATTTGTTGTACTGGTTTAGACAATAAAAAGACGAGATCAAGCTGAGAAAACTCTTCAAGATTAACATCTATTCAGTTAGGTTCGTGTACAAGGGAGTTTTCTACTTCTACGAGGATGCCAACGTGTGTGACATTGAAGTTATCGAAACTACCCATGGATAGAGGCTATATGAGGAATTACTTATCAAATTTTAGAATTAGAATTAGATACCTCTATCAGTCCACGATACCATAAGCAATAGTAGGTACAAGACTAAAAAAAGTAAGACCTGCATTAACGAATATAATTATTCATATATTAGAGGGGCTTCGCTTCCTAGCTTGGCTTCATAGATTATACGAGATCTACAACAACATTTTGAATGTTACTACTGATGATCTAGAGGACAACCCAGAGAGGAAGTACAAAAGAAATTTCAACGATTGATATACAATATCTCATGTCATGGTCATGGTCATGGTCTAAGTCAACTTCAGTGCTGCTATAGCAAGAGCATGCTACAATAGGTTTGAGATATCAGAGCTCGATGGTGTTATTGTCTGTAGTGAAGAGGGCTTATGACAAGGATGAAGAAGAAAAACATGAAGCTTTAAGAAGGGAAAAAGAGAATTCAAAGGTGTTGGGATATTGAGAAGGGTTTTAAAGAGAAAACACACCTTGAATTAGGTTCTAAACCTCTCTACTATCTACTCTTTAACACGGAGCTCTCTCTCCACACTTTTATACCCGGTGATTATATAAGCAGTTTTTACATTATACCCAAATACGTGGATATTATTCCTAGTATGTCCTTAAGTCCTCTTTGTTCCTGTGGTACCTTAGTCCTCTCTACAACTGTCTTGCTCATGGGCCTTGACTCGATACGTACCACTGGAGGCCCAACATGCCTTTCATCAGCACACATCCTCCATGGTTCCCCTCGTCCGGTGAACCTTGCCTTGGCCGAGCTCCACCAATAGCTTGAGTGGATCCTCTGTCTTCCCACAGCGGTCTTTGCCTGATGCGTCTTGGGCCTCCTCTATGAATACCTTCCTTTAGCTTGGATCCAGTCGAACCCCTTGCACGTGCCTTCAATCTCGGGTCTCCCCCATGGGTGCCTTCACTGACCTAGACTTTGGCCTGGCTTGGTTGTTCGTCCAAAGGCTCCATGCAGCGGAGGTCCTAAAAGCATGACAATCAACAAACGTGGGTTAGATTTCTTACCATGAGGCAAGAAGGAGTAATTGGGGGAGAAGGCAGTCTTCATGACTAATATATCTGTGTGCCAACAAAAGGAGAAAAGAAAATCCTATGAGGTAGGCAGAGTGTTAAGATGTAAGGTAAGACATACTCTTTAACATATGAGGGTAAAGATGTAAGGAATTCTCTTAAGATGTGAGGTAGTCTCATATGTAAGGTGCAGTTGATGTTGGAGCATATAATGTTCCATTGGTGAACTTTCGAGGGACCTTTTTTTACCATGAAATGCTAGAAGCCCTAAAGGCTAAACCTAAATGGGTGAAGTAAAAGCTTACATTTTGATTTTTTTTGTGTGTATTTTTCTTATGCATGGAAAAGTGCTTTGTATATTAATTATATATACGTGAAATACCTCCAAATACAAGAAGAAGGTCATCACGGTGAAGCCGACTCTGTCGACGACATGCATCCATGGCCTACCCTGGCTACCCTCGCCATCTTCTGCACCCAGTGCATGGCCTCCGTCATGCCCTTGGTTTGGTCATTGACTCTAGCTCTCTGCCGTGGTTTGAAGCCTGCTCCGCGACATGGTCAGGCCTTGATCCTATGCCTTGCACTTGGCCCTCCCTAGCCATTCTCCCCATCAGCGCCGCTCCTTAGCTGCGTATGTTGTGTCCCGGATTTCCCTCTGGTCCTCTAGCGTGCCTAATAAGAAACAAAACATGAGTGTGCGTGTCAATAACAATGTCTACCTTTGACAAACTCAATCATGCACTATTATTAATGCACTAAGCAATGTGCACTTCATACCTGAGGCCAAGATGTGGGACTGAGATGTGTTAGATTGATCTCTTAACCAATAAGCCCAACAACTTATTAGTCTTGATCTACGCCTTGATTGGGGTGCCCAACGCATCTAATGGCTAGAGGGTTCCTGTCATACTGCGCTATATATAGAGGTGGGGCCAGTGGATCGCAGTGTGAGATTACCTGTGAACCGACCTTCCCACCGACATATATAAGTCTTAATCCGATCAGTCAGGGGTGCAACCAGTGATGGGAAGCCGCCAGCCACATCGTTTCTGCTTCCTTGGCGTCGCCACCTTCATGGAGCATTACTCCGACCATCGCTGTCCGTGCATAGAACCTCACCAACGTACCAGCGATGGTCGGGAGTTTGTCCACACGCCTCGAATGGTCGGTAACTCATCTCTCCTATCTCCCTCTCTCTTGGATCTACTCTGTTTCATTCTGCAAGGCAAAGTTGTACCCCTCTAGATCTAGACCTAGGCGATCCTATAGTTTATCAATGGTATCACGAGTCTAGATCTAGGTTTAGATCTAGATGTTGGTGAAAGAAAAGAAAGAAAAGTTTTCCATTTGCACCAAAACCAAAACCCTAACCCTAGCCAAATCTAGACCCTCGATCTAGACCAGGGAAAGCAAACCCAAGAACATAGAGAGGAAGGCGGGAAAAGAAATAGCCCCAACCACTCACTGGTTTTGTGTCGATGGTGCGGGGTAAAGCAATGTCGGCGTGCAGGCAGCCTGGCGCATGAGCGCTCTCGGTCTGCCGAGCACTTGCACAACACCCCTCGACAGGGATGCGCTCCGCCTTGGGCAAGCGCACATGTCGGTGAGGGGACCCGTGTCGGCGCCATGGATTTCTCCTTCTCTGGCAGCCATGGGTGGTTTCTCCCTGCCATGTGTTGTAGAGTAAAAGGAGAGGGAGAATAGAATGGGGACGAAAGTTGACCGGCCTTGCCGCCAGCAGGGCCTCCCATGATAGCCGCCGTTGACGGGCCTGTGTGCGGCAAGAGAGAGGAGAGAGGGAGAAAAAGAAAGAATGGGTGTTAGGGTTTGAGGAGACATCGACGTCGTTTTGTCTCAGGCGGCTGCTAGCGACCTTAAGCCTGGGTATTTGGGTGACCCGATTTTTTGGGTCGAGTAATTCGGGTTATTCAAAATTCAGATAATAAAAAATGGTACTCGATGTTACACCCCAAAAAAGCACTACCCTCAATTTCGGTACCCGATAATTTGGGTTCGGGTTCGAGTATTACCCAATATACCCGAATTTACAAAAATCAACAAACTAGATAAAATTTCAGTAGCAATTTGTACATAATTACAACAGTAATTGTATAGAATTTGAACAACAAGTTGTAGAGAATAATATATTACACACTTTTGTTCAAAGGGAGAGAATTATATTTTAATAAAGTGATGAGTTAAGGTATTCAACTAATAACACATGAAAATACAATGACACAAACAAAACTTTGGGTAGTTTCAGTACCAGGAGTTATTACCCGAATTACCCAAACTAATTTTAAATAATCAAAATCACTATCTGAATTTAGAATCGGGTACCTCGGGTTCGGGTAATTCGGGTCTAAGATTCGAGTAATTAGGGTTTGGATAATAGGTATAGGGTATTTTGCCTAGGCTTAAGCAACCCGGCCAGCTTTAAGACAAGAGGGAGAGGAGGCAAGGCCGTTTTCGCAGCCCAGGCCTAGGTTGCAGTATGTGCGGGAGGGGCAGTGTGCACGGCAGCTAGACTTACCACTCAACATGTTCACGAGTATCTTGGCGCAGCCTACGATGGGAGAGACAACGTCGGCTGCTGGCGCAGTGCGGAGGAAGGATGCACGCTGCCTTCAGTGGAAAGAGTGAAAGCCCATGTTTGGTTTTGAGTAATTGATGAAACCTATGGACTAACCCTATTGCTAAGTGCTAAATCAAGATAGGGTAATCCACCTTGGTGCATGGAGCCTAGAGGATGATCATGATGGATTAAGTACTCCATGGACAAGGAAAAGATGGAATGGAAATGGCTCAAGGCAAAGGTATATTTATAGGGCCATTTTCGGTTTAGTGATCAAGACACTATAAAGAGTGTGATCACATTTAGGATAGATAGCCATACTATCAAGAAGGGAAAACTCGTGTCGATTGCGGTTATCATGTGCCACTAGGCTTGCATTGCATTCACATAAAATGAACCTAAGTGACACAAAGAACTAAATATAAATCCAAGAATTATGTTGCAAAGACTAACACAAGTGAACAAGGATTGGATCATAAGGTGTTAGCACATGGAAGCTTGGAGAAGAAGAGGCAGCTCGGTTTGGAACCCAGAAGGGTTTTGGACGCATGATCCGGACTCAGTGATGGGGTGCCTCACTCTCTGCCATCCTTTTTTATCACCAGGAGAAATAGGTACGGTCAGAGGGCGTCGCCTTGCCACAGCCCTAGTTTGCATGAATCCATGGGCCAGCCAGGGGAACCATTCAGCAATATCACATAAGAGTAGTGATGAAAACGGGGTGGATATTTATTCGACCGTTCGTCCGATCGAATTCGTTTAGAGGAGTTTAGCGTATCCGAGTCCGAAGATTAACATCTGATACCGTATTTGTATCCGAATACTAAAATTGGTATATTTATGATGTCGATATCTAAGCGTATCTTATCCGATATTTTCGATACTATTCGTATTTGAATCCGAATCCGAACAGAAATATAATAACAAATACGATATCAGCGATATCCGTTCGTATCCGATCCATTTTCATCCTTACATAAGAGTAAGGAGACCTCAGTAGATTCTCCATCCAGGCGCACCAAAGAGTTGGGAACCCCCTTGTCTCTAGGACATCGAGGCGACCGAGTCAAAAGCTTTTGCAAAGTCAGCACCGGCCACCGTGGGGACTTTCCTCTTGTGACAGCATTGAGTGAGCTCGGCGTATACAAAATTTTTCTAAGATTGATCTTCCCTTGAGAAAACCGGTCTGGTCAATACTATCAATTTCCCAATCTTGCGTTGCAGCCTTGATGTCATCAATTTGGTGAGAATCTTTTTTCGATAAAGGATATTCAATATCCGGCCTCTACATCCGGGGATGTATACATCCAACAAATACAAAAAGAGAAAAAAAACAAAAGAGAGAAAAGTCATAGTCTTATACATAGACCATGACAATTACAGCAAAACGATAAATGTTTTTGCCCTCTATTTGATCGACGAGAGGGCGTCTTTGGCTTGCTCTTGACACCGCAGTTGAGTCTCAAATGCCGCAGTGTAGGCATGGCTAGGAGCATATGTGCTTGTGTTGATGCCTTCAAGAAGGTAAATGACGTCCGCAGACGCCATCATCAACGAAAGGAAGAGGGAACTTCAGCGACGCCGCCGGGGAAATGACGTTAATTGCGTCATCGCCGCCGGCCCAGCAACGCCAGACAGGGTTTACACCCGTATTCCAATATACTGCAAGGCACATCCAAGCCGAACCTACACACGAAGTCCTCGGGGTCCAGATCAAACCCCCCCCCCCCCCCCCAAGCCACCGCCTGGGGGAAGTCCCTGACCCGAGGCAAACGCCCGCCCGAGTCTGCATCGCCGGAGCACAACCCGCATCGAGAAGGGGCAGCACGGGGCAGTAGCCGGCAGATCCAGGCCTGAGATATCCAGATCGGCCCGCCGCTGCCAGACCGGTGTAGGTACGCAGGCCGTTGTCCGTCCATCCATCGATCGGTGGAGAGAACGGTGCCGCCATCCGCGTCGCCTAGCCCACCGGGGCGCGTGCCAGATCGGCCGCCACCCGAGCAGGTCGTCACCTCGCAGCACCACAGGGCGAATCGCAGATCCGGTGGAGGAGGACCGGATCGGTCACGCCTCCTCCCGGTGGCCGCCGCCGCCCTAGTACTTCCGCTGGTCGATCCTGGAGCGGACGGAACAGATCCTGGAGCGGACGGAACAGATCCCGATCAGTTCTTAATTATTAGACCCTAGCTAAAATTTAGCTAGCTAAACAATGGAATTAATGAGGGATAGCATGGTCAAACCCAGCTAGATAATCTATACGTACACGTGTACTTGTACTGTGTGTGCTGGCTGTCCAAAAAAACAAGAAATATAAGGAAGGGCATGTGTGCTCATTCAGGTACATGGGGAACGAAGAAGCCAGAGCCACTATGGCTAAGGTGGCCGTGCCACCGTGGTGTATGTCTAGGTGGCGTGCTAGCCACCGACCCAAGCGTTGAGTCCTCCGCCAACCAGAGAATTATTTCTCGTCATCCTCTCTTAAAAAAAAAGGGTGGCCAGTTTTGCACATGTGGCCCAGATTCATGTGCGCCAGCTCTTGTTTTGTGGTCCACTTCCACGCATCCGCTTTGTAGCATACAGTTTATACTGTTGTATTAATTATGTTTGGGTTTGCTTTACGCCTTCAGTGATACAAGGGAACTCTATTTTGTAAGTTGAGTCAACGTCTCATGGACTCTATCTAGTGAGATTTTATTAGACCAGTCTTAGTGGCGAGTATCGTAGCGTTGTTTTTAAAATTGTCATGTCATATAAAATAAAATTTAAAAGAGACACACACTCCTGATAGTGAGTTTCATTTTTATATGTATTTAATTCTATGACTCATATAGTTGATATTTATGTCTAAAATTTTTTATCTAGATGAAACATATTTCTTCTCTTTTTCTTAAATGCACTGCCGTATCATCAAAAATATTTATAGGGCAACATATTTAATACGAATGAAACTAAGATAAAACTTCCACTAAAACCGACCTTAAGTTTTTCTTGAGCTTTCTTAAATGGACATAGCATATTTTCAACTTTTAAATTACATATGTCAGTCTGATTTCAACCCTAAACTACCAAGTCTAAGTAATAGACACCCTTCGCATCTATTGAAACCAGACCAATTTGGTTCACGTTGGTGGTTTTCTATTTCCTAAAAATAATTCATAGTTTTTCCCAAACTAGAAAAAAATATGAATCTAGTACCATTTTTTAATATTCAAGTATTAGAATTTTGATTTAGATCATTTTTTTCATCCGAGATCATTCTAAAAAATCTTTAAAATATAAGTTTTAAAATCATTAATCGTAAACCCGCATTTCTAAGTCCTAAATGATTATTCAAATTAAAAAAAGTCTTCAACTGATGTTGGCAATCAATTAACAAGATCCAAATAGGAGGGCTAGATGCTTTTAATTTCTCTCTTTTTTGGTAATTGGTGACAACCTCTACCAAAGAGTTAAAGAATTTGGGTTTCAAGTCAACTCCATACACAAAGTGTATTGTAGACTTGAACATGAGTTTTATAGCACTTATGCGTAGCATGAGACACATGAATTAGAGAGGATAAGTGTTATAAAACTATAAACTTGTAGCAGACAATCTTCCTATATGTGCTAAAGGTTTTGGGTTTAACTCTTGCACGTATGTATGGATATGGCGAGACAAGGTATCACTACAGGATTCAGGCGCTTTGCCGAGTGCCTGACCCACTCGGCAAAGGCTCAATTCCACTTGGCAAACGGAGTGTGGCACTCGGCAAAGCCCACTCGACAAAGAATTCGTTGGCAAAGATTTCTTTGCCGAGTGCCAGATATCGGACACTCGATAAAAGATTTGCCGAGTGCCAGGTCGGCACTCGGCAACAAAAACGGTGACCGTCAAGTTGACGGATTTGTTGCCGAGTGCCACGTGGCAGACACTCGGCAAAAAAAAAATTATTTTGAAAATTCATTGTTGAGTTCGTGCCACGACAGCACTCGACAAAAAATTATTTGTTTTTTTTCGAAATTCTATGCCGAGTGCTACCTGGCCGGCACTCGGCAAAGCACCTCCCTTTGCCGAGTGTCACCTGGCCGGCACTCGGTAAATCTAGCAAAGAGGCCGAAGTTGGAAAAAAAATCCTAGCTTTGCCGAGTGCCATGACCCCTTTGCCCACTCGGCAAAGCTGGGAAATTTCTATTTTTTCCTTTTCATCACAATAAACACCCTATACATCACATATGCATTCATCCATCACACAAACACCGTATATATCACATGGATATCCAGATTCAATCACACTAAACATACCTTTGCAACACTCATATAGTGTAAAGAGTAAAGTGCACTAGTGGTCCATAAACTTGCGCCGCTATGTCATTTCGGTCCCTAAACTCGTAAATCGACTATTTAGGTCCTCAAACTAGCAAATGTATCATTTAGGTCCTCAAAATTATTCATTTGTGTCATCCGGTCCCTAAGCTAATTTTGAGTCTCATTTGGATCCAAACAGTGTATTTTAAACATTTGATATCAAAAAATAATTCATAACTTTCTCAAATGAACTCGAATGAAGACAAATTTCATATAAAAATTATAACCCTCGATGCGATCTACAAGCAGTTAAAATTTTTGTAAATTAAAACTGTTTAGGGTATTCAAATGGTCTAATTAAAAGTGTTTTAAAAATCTATATACTTTGAAAATTAAATTTGAGATAATAAATGACTTCAAATAAAAAACTTTTCAACTACAAAGTTGTAGATCATATTGAGAATTGTAACTTTCATATAGACTATTTCAATAGGAAAGATTATTTGATAATTTTAAATTTTAAAATCTATAAACTTACAATAACATTTTGGGATCCTAAACAATTTTAAGTTAAAAAACTTTTTAACTGTAAAGATGTAGATCATGTCGGGGCTACAATTTTAATATAAAGTTTATCTTCATTCGAGTTCATATGAAGAAGTTATGAATTATGTTTTTTATTCCAAGTGTTTAAAATGCATTGTTTGGACCCAAATGAGACTCAAAGCAAGTTTAGAGACCGAGATGGCACAACTAAACAAGCTTGAGAAACTAAATGATACATTTGTTAGTTTAGGGACTGAGATGACGCATATGAACAAGTTTGAGGACGGTTGATTTGCGAGTTTAGGGACCGGGATGACACAACAAAACAAGTTTAGGGATCCTTGGTGTACTTTACTCTAGTGTAAAACAGCCTTAGTACCACCATCCTTTAGATACCACTTGAAATACTTAAAACAAGATATTATAGCATAAAGAAATTTAAACTTATGTCTCTAATTTCATCACATCAAGGAAGCATATTCTAGCAAAGCATCACACAACTAATATTTTATCATAAATATAAGTGCAATGCAAGCAATCATATGCAATGCTCAAAGAAAATACATAAACATTCTTATGTTCATGAACTTTGCTCCTCTTGATATGTGTACCTTGAGATAATTTTTTTATCTCATTTAATCTCCAAATATTACTTCTTATTCCCTTTTGACATATCTCTCTCCCTCTATTATATCCAAATCCATTTTTTGCTTGTTTGTATATCACCCCCCCCCCCCCCCCCACACACACACACACAAACCACCTTTCCATCAATTGCCAACAAAAATAATGATCTTCATGATGAAACTTCATGGAGGAGAAACATTTGGACTATACACTTGATATGAATGCCACTTGTGATAGCAAGAGAGAACGATCCATTTACATTGTTGTCTTCTTGATGAACTAGATTGTTTTCATGAGTTTCCTTTCCAAAAGTTCAGTCACTGTTGTGATAATCATGTCTTATTTATTTTTATTCTAAAATATTTATGAAAGTAGAATTTGTGCCATGACAAAGTCCTTTTATTTTATGCATAATTGACACAGTAGCAATTGAAAAAAAAATCTATAGTTATCAAAGGTCTGCTTCATTGCTTGTATGTGTTTGAATAGTTCCAGTTTAAGTGTGCTTTAGAACCAGCATTTATCATTGATTATCCTGTAACACTGGCTATTAAAGTACTAATATGGTATAATAGTGGAAGTATTATTACTACTCTAGAATTAGTAATGACTCTTATTTTCATAATAATTAACTTAATTACTCAGCATATGTGCATCTCACTCAACATTTAGCATAGAACATTAACTATTCATACACTACTTTCAAATTTTTAATAATATAAAAAATCGTGTACTACATATACAATAAAAATTGACACTTCCAACTTGAACCTCGCATTATTGCCAGACTCAACATTGTCCTTCGTTTTCTTGCTATCTCACTCATTTAAATTCCTTCTATCTTTTTTAGCCATCTGAAAATACAATTGTACCTTTGGTTTCGTTTGAGTACAAATAAATAAAGCAAATATGTAGGTACCTGCTCACTCAACAAAACTTACTAGGACACGGTAAGACACTAGCTTTGTATATGTTGATTAAAATTATTATCCCGCTCAAGAAAAGTCTAGTGTAAGTACGAAATGAATATGTTTTATGTAAATCAGTACTTATGCTATTTTCTGCCCACATGGATCTCATGATTAAGCTTTTAATCTATCTATCTTGAATTGTGGTATGAATGTTATTTATGTTTACTGATAGATCTTATGCTTAAACTTTTGTTATATTTATTTTGTTTTACATGTTATTTATATCTACTTGGATCCCATGCTTAATCTTTTAATCTATTCTAAATGTTGGTATTAATGCTATTTATGATTACTAGTACATTTTGAATATGACAATTACTTGTGCCTAAAAAACTAACATTTAACTAGCTAGCCATATAGGTTCCCACATTCCAGTTTTCGTTGTATAATAGTGAATGTTGACCACATCTACAAGACAAGTTCTAAAAAATGGCTCGACATTTCGGCAGCATACTAAGCAAGATAAAGAAACTAATGCTTCAATAGTCAGACATAAATAATAGACATGTTCAGTTTGTCAAAAGGATTATAACTAGTGCTACAGATTCACGCTATTTTTTACTACCCTTCTTAGAGAAAGAACAATGTTTATCTCTTACCATAAATTAGTATCAACAGTAGTAGCAATCAATTTCCAGCGAGCCCAACAGGGTTAGTGTCTTACAAGATTTCAACTACTTTAGATTCAGATTTATTTGTTGTACTGGTTTAGACAATAAAAAGACGAGATCAAGCTGAGAAAACTCTTCAAGATTAACATCTATTCAGTTAGGTTCGTGTACAAGGGAGTTTTCTACTTCTACGAGGATGCCAACGTGTGTGACATTGAAGTTATCGAAACTACCCATGGATAGAGGCTATATGAGGAATTACTTATCAAATTTTAGAATTAGAATTAGATACCTCTATCAGTCCACGATACCATAAGCAATAGTAGGTACAAGACTAAAAAAAGTAAGACCTGCATTAACGAATATAATTATTCATATATTAGAGGGGCTTCGCTTCCTAGCTTGGCTTCATAGATTATACGAGATCTACAACAACATTTTGAATGTTACTACTGATGATCTAGAGGACAACCCAGAGAGGAAGTACAAAAGAAATTTCAACGATTGATATACAATATCTCATGTCATGGTCATGGTCATGGTCTAAGTCAACTTCAGTGCTGCTATAGCAAGAGCATGCTACAATAGGTTTGAGATATCAGAGCTCGATGGTGTTATTGTCTGTAGTGAAGAGGGCTTATGACAAGGATGAAGAAGAAAAACATGAAGCTTTAAGAAGGGAAAAAGAGAATTCAAAGGTGTTGGGATATTGAGAAGGGTTTAAGAGAAAACGACACCTTGAATTAGGTTCTAGAACTCTCTACTATCTCTCTCTTTACACGGAGCTCTCTCTCCCTTTTATAGGTGATTATATAAAGCGGAGTTTTTTTACATTTATACCCAAAATACGGTGGGGATATATATTCCTAGTATGTCCTTAAGTCCTCTTTTGTTCCTGTGGTACCTTAGTCCTTCTCTACAACTGTCTTGCCTTCATGGGCCTTGACTCGATACGTACCACTGGAGGCCCAACATGCCTTTCATCAGCACACATCCTCCATGGTTCCCCTCGTCCGGTGAACCTTGCCTTGGCCGAGCTCCACCAATAGCTTGAGTGGATCCTCTGTCTTCCCACAGCGGTCTTTGCCTGATGCGTCTTGGGCCTCCTCTATGAATACCTTCCTTTAGCTTGGATCCAGTCGAACCCCTTGCACGTGCCTTCAATCTCGGGTCTCCCCCATGGGTGCCTTCACTGACCTAGACTTTGGCCTGGCTTGGTTGTTCGTCCAAAGGCTCCATGCAGCGGAGGTCCTAAAAGCATGACAATCAACAAACGTGGGTTAGATTTCTTACCATGAGGCAAGAAGGAGTAATTGGGGGGAGAAGGCAGTCTTCATGACTAATATATCTGTGTGCCAACAAAAGGAGAAAAGAAAATCCTATGAGGTAGGCAGAGTGTTAAGATGTAAGGTAAGACATACTCTTTAACATATGAGGGTAAAGATGTAAGGAATTCTCTTAAGATGTGAGGTAGTCTCATATGTAAGGTGCAGTTGATGTTGGAGCATATAATGTTCCATTGGTGAACTTTCGAGGGACCTTTTTTTACCATGAAATGCTAGAAGCCCTAAAGGCTAAACCTAAATGGGTGAAGTAAAAGCTTACATTTGATTTTTTTTGTGTGTATTTTTCTTATGCATGGAAAAGTGCTTTGTATATTAATTATATATACGTGAAATACCTCCAAATACAAGAAGAAGGTCATCACGGTGAAGCCGACTCTGTCGACGACATGCATCCATGGCCTACCCTGGCTACCCTCGCCATCTTCTGCACCCAGTGCATGGCCTCCGTCATGCCCTTGGTTTGGTCATTGACTCTAGCTCTCTGCCGTGGTTTGAAGCCTGCTCCGCGACATGGTCAGGCCTTGATCCTATGCCTTGCACTTGGCCCTCCCTAGCCATTCTCCCCATCAGCGCCGCTCCTTAGCTGCGTATGTTGTGTCCCGGATTTCCCTCTGGTCCTCTAGCGTGCCTAATAAGAAACAAAACATGAGTGTGCGTGTCAATAACAATGTCTACCTTTGACAAACTCAATCATGCACTATTATTAATGCACTAAGCAATGTGCACTTCATACCTGAGGCCAAGATGTGGGACTGAGATGTGTTAGATTGATCTCTTAACCAATAAGCCCAACAACTTATTAGTCTTGATCTACGCCTTGATTGGGGTGCCCAACGCATCTAATGGCTAGAGGGTTCCTGTCATACTGCGCTATATATAGAGGTGGGGCCAGTGGATCGCAGTGTGAGATTACCTGTGAACCGACCTTCCCACCGACATATATAAGTCTTAATCCGATCAGTCAGGGGTGCAACCAGTGATGGGAAGCCGCCAGCCACATCGTTTCTGCTTCCTTGGCGTCGCCACCTTCATGGAGCATTACTCCGACCATCGCTGTCCGTGCATAGAACCTCACCAACGTACCAGCGATGGTCGGGAGTTTGTCCACACGCCTCGAATGGTCGGTAACTCATCTCTCCTATCTCCCTCTCTCTTGGATCTACTCTGTTTCATTCTGCAAGGCAAAGTTGTACCCCTCTAGATCTAGACCTAGGCGATCCTATAGTTTATCAATGGTATCACGAGTCTAGATCTAGGTTTAGATCTAGATGTTGGTGAAAGAAAAGAAAGAAAAGTTTTCCATTTGCACCAAAACCAAAACCCTAACCCTAGCCAAATCTAGACCCTCGATCTAGACCAGGGAAAGCAAACCCAAGAACATAGAGAGGAAGGCGGGAAAAGAAATAGCCCCAACCACTCACTGGTTTTGTGTCGATGGTGCGGGGTAAAGCAATGTCGGCGTGCAGGCAGCCTGGCGCATGAGCGCTCTCGGTCTGCCGAGCACTTGCACAACACCCCTCGACAGGGATGCGCTCCGCCTTGGGCAAGCGCACATGTCGGTGAGGGGACCCGTGTCGGCGCCATGGATTTCTCCTTCTCTGGCAGCCATGGGTGGTTTCTCCCTGCCATGTGTTGTAGAGTAAAAGGAGAGGGAGAATAGAATGGGGACGAAAGTTGACCGGCCTTGCCGCCAGCAGGGCCTCCCATGATAGCCGCCGTTGACGGGCCTGTGTGCGGCAAGAGAGAGGAGAGAGGGAGAAAAAGAAAGAATGGGTGTTAGGGTTTGAGGAGACATCGACGTCGTTTTGTCTCAGGCGGCTGCTAGCGACCTTAAGCCTGGGTATTTGGGTGACCCGATTTTTTGGGTCGAGTAATTCGGGTTATTCAAAATTCAGATAATAAAAAATGGTACTCGATGTTAACCCCAAAAAAGCACTACCCTCAATTTCGGTACCCGATAATTTGGGTTCGGGTTCGAGTATTACCCAATATACCCGAATTTACAAAAATCAACAAACTAGATAAAATTTCAGTAGCAATTTGTACATAATTACAACAGTAATTGTATAGAATTTGAACAACAAGTTGTAGAGAATAATATATTACACACTTTTGTTCAAAGGGAGAGAATTATATTTTAATAAAGTGATGAGTTAAGGTATTCAACTAATAACACATGATAAATACAATGACACAAACAAAACTTTGGGTAGTTTCAGTACCAGGAGTTATTACCCGAATTACCCAAACTAATTTTAAATAATCAAAATCACTATCTGAATTTAGAATCGGGTACCTCGGGTTCGGGTAATTCGGGTCTAAGATTCGAGTAATTAGGGTTTGGATAATAGGTATAGGGTATTTTGCCTAGGCTTAAGCAACCCGGCCAGCTTTAAGACAAGAGGGAGAGGAGGCAAGGCCGTTTTCGCAGCCCAGGCCTAGGTTGCAGTATGTGCGGGAGGGGCAGTGTGCACGGCAGCTAGACTTACCACTCAACATGTTCACGAGTATCTTGGCGCAGCCTACGATGGGAGAGACAACGTCGGCTGCTGGCGCAGTGCGGAGGAAGGATGCACGCTGCCTTCAGTGGAAAGAGTGAAAGCCCATGTTTGGTTTTGAGTAATTGATGAAACCTATGGACTAACCCTATTGCTAAGTGCTAAATCAAGATAGGGTAATCCACCTTGGTGCATGGAGCCTAGAGGATGATCATGATGGATTAAGTACTCCATGGACAAGGAAAAGATGGAATGGAAATGGCTCAAGGCAAAGGTATATTTATAGGGCCATTTTCGGTTTAGTGATCAAGACACTATAAAGAGTGTGATCACATTTAGGATAGATAGCCATACTATCAAGAAGGGAAAACTCGTGTCGATTGCGGTTATCATGTGCCACTAGGCTTGCATTGCATTCACATAAAATGAACCTAAGTGACACAAAGAACTAAATATAAATCCAAGAATTATGTTGCAAAGACTAACACAAGTGAACAAGGATTGGATCATAAGGTGTTAGCACATGGAAGCTTGGAGAAGAAGAGGCAGCTCGGTTTGGAACCCAGAAGGGTTTTGGACGCATGATCCGGACGCAAGCGAAGTGCGGTCCGGACCAATGGAAATGTGACCGGAGGCTAACCCTAAGGCTCGGTCTCTCTGGACAGGAGGTCCGGACGCAGATGATGGTCCGGACGCAGACTCCGGACTCGCGTCCAGATGTTTGGGGCTCTCTGGAACCTCTCTGCTGAGGGTTCGGATGCCAGGTATAGTTCGGACTCAGGTCTCCGGTCGAGGGTCTGGAGCAGAGGAGCTCTCTGGACCGGCTCTGTGGAGAGTCCGAACGCGAGGCGTTGGTCCGGACTGCTGCACTGTTGCATGCGTCCGGAGGCGACGTGGCACGCGCAGGTGAAGGCGCCAATGGTAGAATTCAAAAGACAGGGCGTCCGGACGCGCACGCGATGGTCCGGACCCTCCCTGCAAACAATGTCTGGACTGGCGCAGAAAGCTGTGAAGATGGAGGCAAACGGCTAGCTCGGTGGAGATAGCTATATAAGTGTTTCGCCGGCCTCCTAGGGCTCTCTCTTGCACCTTCCATTCACTTGAGACATTTGTGCTTGCTTGAGATAGCCCCCAACTCACTCTCTTCACTCTTGTTGCATACTTGTGAGAGTTTGAGGGATCCAAGTGCATTGATCATTGTATTTCATCTTAGTGGCACTTGGTCATCGTCGTCACCACGGAGTTTCTTGTTATTCTTGGTGTTTGCCAACACCTAGACGGCTTGGCGATTGTGGAGAAGCTTCGGCGCAATTGGTGATTGTTTGCGGCCGGCTTCGGTGATTGTGAGAAGGCTTGTACCCACCTCGGCGGAGCGCCAAAGGGTAACTCTAGTGGATTACTTGTGTCATTGAGTTACTCTCATTTGAGTGGATTCTTGTGGTGCCCGAATTAGTGGGCTAGGTTTGTGAAACACCTATTAGCCACCGAATCACCATTTGAGTAGTCGACACAACGGGGACTAGCTTGGTGGCAACCAAGTGAACCTCGGGAGAAAAATCGATTGTCATCTTGTCTCCCGACTATTCTTTGGTGTTCATTGTGATTGGTTCTACACATTGGTATATCTTCATCACAAGGCATTGGTATAACAATCACCTCCTCTCTTGTACATACTCTTTCATATCTTGTCTAGTTAGCTTGCTAGTTAGCTTCCTTATTAGTTGTTCTTACTAGCTTGTGCTAAGGGTTCTAGGTTCTTGCTATTGATTGACAAGCACTTAACTAACTAGAATTGCATTGGATAGGTGGCTTTGCACCCCAAGTAGAGCTAGAGCAAAAAGCTTCGCTTAAGTGTTATCTAACCTTTTGCTCTAGTGATTTGTAGAATTTTTTATTAGGCTATTCACCCCCCCCCCCTCTAGCCATCTAGGACCTTTCAAGTGGTATCAAAGTCGTGGTCACCATATTATCAAGGCTTAACAACCTTTGGTGTTAAGAGATGGCTCAAATATCATTCAACCATGTGGGAAGCAAACCCCAATGTTTGATGACACATCATTTTATTATTGGAAGAGGAAGATGAAGATGCACCTAGGCTCCATACATGAGAAGGTGTGGAGTGTGACCGAACATGACTTTGTCATTCTTGATGAAGCCGCTCCCACACCTAGAGAGCAAGAGAACCGGCAATGCAACACGATGGCTCTCAATGTGATCTACAATGGCATTGACTCAAAAGTGTTTGAGCAAATCAAAGATCTTGAGAAAGCAAGTGAAGTGTGGAAGAGATTAGAAGATACATATGAAGGCACTTCAACGGTAAATAATGCCAAGTTGTACATGCTCAAGGACAAGCTATCTCACTTCAAGATGAAGGATGATGAGTCCATCCCGGAGATGTTTCATAGGCTCCAAGTGATCATCAATGATCTCAAGAGCTTGGTGAGAAGATCAAGAATGAAGACTTCTCAAACCGGTTTCTTGGTTGTTTGCCCAAGAAATACAAAACCTTGAGGAAAATAGTTAGGAGAGATGGGTTGGACAGGATCACTCCCAATGAAGTCCTTGGTGAGATCATGACCGAAGAGCAATACAATGAGGAAAGTTAAGAAGAAGAGGTCAAGGAAGAAAAGAAAGAGAAGAAGAGTATAGCATTCAAGGCTTCATCATCCAAGAGCAAAGGCAAAGCTATGAAGCAAGAGTCAAGTGATAAAGAAGAATCAAGTGACCTTGAGGATGAGATGATGGCCCTCTTTGTGCGCAAGTTTGGCAAGTTCATGAAGAAGAAGGGCTATGGTGCTAGAAAGAGAAGAGACAACTTCAAGAGTCAAGAATATGAGAAGAGATGCTACAAGTGCAAGCAAACCAGTCACATGATTGCAGATTGTCCCAATCATAGTGATGATGATGAGAAGAAGAAGAGCAAGTATGATAAGAAGGAGAAGAAGCTATCTTTCACCAAGAAGAAGAAGGGTGAATCTTACATGGTGACTTGGGATGATAGTGATTCTTCCGATGATGAGTCTAGTGATGATGAAAGTAAGAAGATCAAGAAGAAGGCATTGGCAAGCATTGCTCTAAACAACAAGCCATCCATCTTCGACACTCCATCATGCTTCATGGCTAAGCAATCTAAGGTACAATCTCATGATGATAGTGATAGTGATGATGATAGTAGTGATGAGGAGGAGGAGTACTCCAAGGAGGAACTTGTTGATATGATGAAGCAAACTTATGATTGCTTTGAGACAAAGAGGAAGGAGTGCAAAGAATTGAACAAGAAGCTTAAGGCTCTTGAACAATCCTTTAATGAGCTCAATGGCTCTCATGAGAGGCTAATGGAAGCCGATGAGAAGCTTGAGAGGACTCACCACAAGCTTGAAAAGGCTCACTCCTCTCTCCTTGATCAAAACAAGGATAAGGTTGTTTCATCATGTAGCATTGGAGTAACTTGTGATATTGTAGAGGAATCATTTTTCACTCCTATCATTGTTGCACCAACCGAGACACAATGTAGCACCTCCACTTGCACATCTACTAGTGATAGCTCAAAGGATGATGCTACACTAGTGATTGAAAATGAAAAATTGAAAAATGATGTTAATGAACTCACTTATGCTTTGGGTAAGGCATATGGTGGAGATGCCCGCTTGCTAAAGTGCTTGGGTAGCCAAAGATTTTTCCCACTACAAAGAGGGATTGGGCTATACCCCCAAGAAGGGGCAAGTCGGCCTTTGTAACTCCTAAGCCTAGCTTTGAGAGGAGCAATGGCCGGTATTGCACAAAATGCAAGCAAGTGGGGCATGTTGACCAATATTGCAAACTTAACATAAGCCAAACCAAGTTTGCTAAAGCTACCTCTATGCACTTTGATTCATGTTATATGCTTACCAAAAGTGCTAAAGGTATCATGGCTAAGTATGTTGGCACATCCATTGTTGGCCCAAAGAAGAAGGCTATTTGGGTGCCAAAATCCTTGGTCACTAACTTTGGAGGACCCAAACAAGTATGGGTACCTAAAAGAAACTAATTTGTTTTGTAGGTAAATTACAAGGCCGGAGGAAGGCATTGGGTGCTTGATAGTGGGTGCACTCAACACATGACCGGGGATTCTAGAATGTTCAAATCAATCAACTCCAACACCAATGATGGCATTGATAGTATTACATTTGGTGATAATGGCAAGGGCAAGGTCAAGGGTCTTGGTAAGATTGCAATATCCAATGACTTGAGCATATCAAATGTCTTGCTAGTTGAGAGCTTGAACTTCAATTTGCTATCGGTAGCTCAATTGTGTGACCTTGGATTCAAATGCATATTTGGAGTAGATGAGGTTGAGATAATTAGTGTAGATGGTTCAAACTTGATCTTCAAAGGCTTTAGATATGAGAACCTCTACCTAGTTGATTTCAATGCTAGTGAAGCTCAATTGTAAACTTGCTTGCTCACTAAATCAAGTATGGATTGGTTATGGCATAGAAGGCTTGGTCATGTTGGGATGAAGCAATTGAATAGATTGATCAAACATGACTTAGTAAGAGGCTTGAAAGATGTTGTATTTGAGAAGGACAAACTTTGTAGCTCTTGTCAAGCCGGCAAACAAGTTGGTAACACCCATCCAAACAAAGTCATGATGAGCACTAGTAAAACATTTGAGTTGTTGCACATGGATCTATTTGGACCAACAGCATACACTAGTATTGGAGGCAACAATTATGGCTTTGTCATAGTGGATGATCTTACAAGATATACTTGGGTATTCTTTCTCAATGACAAGAGTGAAACATTTGCCACATTCAAGACTTTTGTCAAGAGATGTCACAATGAGTTTGAAACTACCATCAAGAAAGTGAGAAGTGACAATGGAAGTGAATTCAAGAATACAAGAGTTGAAGAGCTATGTGATGAGCTTGGAATCAAGCATCAATTTTTGGCCAAGTACACTCCTCAATCAAATGGCCTTGTTGAGAGGAAGAATAGAACATTCATTGATATGGCAAGATCTATGCTTAGTGAGTACAATGTGAGTCACTCCTTTTGGGCCGAAGCTATCAACACTGCTTGCTATTCTAGCAACCGGTTGTATTGTCACCCATTGATGGAGAAGACACCATATGAGCTTTTGAATGGAAGAAAGCCCAACATTGGATATTTTAGAGTCTTTGGTTGCAAATGCTACATCTTGAAGAAAGTCACAAGACTTGAGAAGTTTGACAAGAAATGTGATGAAGGGTTTTTACTTGGTTACTCAACCACAAGCAAAGCCTATAGAGTGTGGAATTCAGCTAGTGGTATACTTGAGGATGTTCATGATGTTGAATTTGATGAAACCAATGGCTCCCAAGTTAAGAATGAGAATCTAGAAGATGTAAGTGGATCTCAATTGGCAAATGCTATGAAGAGCATGAATATTGGTGATATTCGGCCTAGGCAAGTGATTGACATTGAAGATGATAAAGATCAAATTCTCAACTCACCTCTCAAGCAAGCTAGTGGGACTCAAGTGCAAGATCAACATGTTGCTAGTCATCTCAACCAATCTCAAGCAATCAAGTTCCAACTCTCCAACCAACCAACATTGCAAGAGATCACCTCATTGATCAAATAGTTGGTGACATTACAAGTGGTGTTCAAACAAGATCAAGATTGGCATCCTTTTGTGAGCACTACTCTTTTGTATCATCCATAGAGCCAACAAATATTGATGAAGCCCTACAAGATGTTGATTTGGTTAATGCTATGCATGAAGAGCTCAACAATTTCACTAGGAACCAAGTTTGGGAACTAGTTGAAAGACCCAAGAACTACAATGTGATTGGAACAAGATGGGTATTTAGAAACAAGCAAGACCAAGATGGTATAGTTGTGAGAAACAAAGCAAGATTGGTAGCTCAAGGATACACTCAAGTTGAGGGTCTTGACTTTGGAGAAACTTATGCACCGGTTGCAAGATTAGAGGCAATTAGAATTCTATTGGCCTATGCATGTGCACACAACATCAAGCTATACCAAATGGATGTGAAGAGTGCTTTCTTGAATGGCTATATCAATGAGCTAGTATATGTTGAGCAACCTCCCGGTTTTGAAGATGAAAAGAAGCCCGACCATGTGTACAAGTTGAGGAAGGCTCTATATGGCTTGAAGCAAGCTCCTAGAGCATGGTATGAAAGATTGAGGGACTTTCTTCTATCTAAAGGGTTCATTATGGGGAAGGTTGACACTACTCTCTTCACCAAGAAGCTTGGCAAGGATCTATTTGTGCTCCAAATCTATGTGGATGACATCATATTCGGTTCAACCAATCAAGATTTTTGTGAAGAATTTGGCAAGATGATGGCAAATGAGTTTGAAATATCAATGATTGGTTAACTTAGCTACTTCCTTGGTCTTCAAATCAAGCAATTGAATAAAGGCACCTCTGTGAGTCAAGGCAAGTACATCAAGGATATGATGAAGAAATTTAGCTTAGAAGAGTCTAAAGGCATTAGCACTCCAATGGGTACTAATGGACACTTGGATAGTGATGCTAGTGGCAATATGGTGGATCAAAAGTTGTATCGTTCTATGATTGGAAGCCTACTCTATGTGACCGCTTCAAGGCCAGATGTGATGTTTTGTGTATGCATGTGTGCAAGATTCCAAGCCTCTCCAAGAGAAAGTCACTTGAAGGCTACAAAGAGAATATTGAGGTATTTGAAGCATACACAAGATATTGGATTGTGGTATCCCAAGGGGTCTAACTTTGAATTGCTTGGATACTCGGACTCCGACTATGCCGGATGCAAGATTGATAGAAAGAGCACATCGGCCACATGTTAATTGCTAGGCATGTCACTTGTATCTTGGTCATCAAAGAAGCAAAATAGTGTTGCACTCTCTACCGCCAAAGTCGAATACATAAGTGCGGGTAGTTGTTGTGCTCAATTGCTTTGGATGAAAGCAACTTTGAATGACTATGGAATCAACTTCAAGCAAGTGCCATTGCTATGTGACAATGAAAGTGCGGTGAAGCTCACCAACAATCCGGTTCAACATTCAAGAACCAAGCACATTGATGTGAGGCACCACTTCATAAGAGACCATCAACTCAAGGGTGATATCAAGATAACAAGTGTTGGCACCGATGATCAACTTGCCGACATATTCACCAAGCCACTAGATGAGAAGAGGTTTTGCAAGCTAAGAAATGAGTTGAACATTCTTGACTTCTCAAATATGTGTTGATGCACCCCCATATATGACATGCCTCTCCTTCAAGCTATGTAAGGTACAAGTTGATTGACATGTCATTCATCCTTATTAGGACTTGTTAGTGCATCTAGACATCACTTCATTAGGATCATTCATGAAAATCAAATGATTTGATGCTTATATGGTACCACTATTGCTTCTATGCTTGACTTGATCTAGTGGTAGCATATGACATATTTGTGGGCTTGCAATCCTAAAGTTTGATCTAGATCATGAACTTCAAATTTTTAGCTCAACATGGCATGATAACCATTCTAGGATGTGTGAACAAGCTTGTCCATGGTTTAAACCGAGCTAAATAGCTTGGGGCAAGTAATCTAGATTGAACCACAACTAACACTTCTCTCCAATAATCAAACCTTTGAGCACATCTTTTATGATAATAGATGACAAAGGGGGAGAAGTAAGTAGTAAAGAGAAAAATATTTTTGAAAATTTGAAAATGAAAGCACACAAGTAGGGGGAGCAAGCCTATGAATAAATTTGTTGCATATCTTTGTGCATTCATAAGTGCTTGCTTGCATATGTACTTATTTTCATGATATGCTTGTGTGGTGATTGCTAGAAACCTAAATTGTCTTGGTGTTTGAAGAACTAGCATGATTAGATCTCTCTATTTTCATGTGTATCTAGTTTTCTCAAAGTGTTTCCAAGTTGCATTTCAAGTGGTTTCTAGGCATTCATGGTGCTAAGGATGGTTTAATATTGCACTCCGATTGGTATCACGCTTCAAAGGTCCATCCTACACACCTTAGCATCATTTGGTAGCATTCACTCTCCCACAATTCATATTCATGCATATGTGATCAAATTGAACCAAACTCATATATCACATATGTAGGGGGAGCTAATACTACCAAAGTGAATTTTCAACATATATATTCATTTGTGAAAAGGTTGTCATCAATTAACAAAAAGGGGGAGATTGAAAGCCCATGTTTGGTTTTGAGTAATTGATGAAACCTATAGACTAACCCTATTGCTAAGTGCTAAATCAAGATAGGGTAATCCACCTTGGTGCATGGAGCCTAGAGGATGATCATGATGGATCAAGTACTCTATGGACAAGGAAAAGATGGAATGGAAATGGCTCAAGGCAAAGGTATATCTATAGGGCCATTTTCGGTTTAGTGATCAAGACACTATAGAGAGTGTGATCACATTTATGATAGATAGTCGTACTATCAAGAAGGGAAAACTCGTGTCGATTGCGGTTATCATGTGCCACTAGGCTTGCATTGCATTCACATAAAATGAACCTAAGTGACACAAAGAACTAAATATAAATCCAAGAATTATGTTGCAAAGACTAACACAGGTGAACAAGGATAGGATCATAAGGTGTTAGCACATGGAAGCTTGGAGAAGAAGAGGCAGCTCGGTTTGGAACCCAGAAGGGTTCTGGACGCATGATCCGGACGCAAGCGAAGTGCGGTCCGGACCAATAGAAATGCGACCGGAGGCTAACCCTAAGGCTCGGTCTCTCTGGACAGGAGGTCTGGACGCGGATGATGGTCCGGACGCAGACTCCGAACTCGCGTCCGGATGTTTGGGGCTCTCTGGAACCTCTCTGCTGAGGGTCCGGACGCCAGGTATAGTCCAGACTCAGGTCTCCGGTCGAGGGTCCGGAGCAGAGGAGCTCTCTGGACCGGCTCTGTGTAGAGTCCGGACGCGAGGCGTTGGTCCGGACTGCTGCACTGTTGCGTGCGTCCGGAGGTGACGTGGCACGCGCAGGCAAAGGCGCCAACGGCAGAATTCCAAAGACAGGGCGTCCGGACGCGCACGCGATGGTCCGGGCCCTCCCTACAAACAGCGTCCGGACTGGCGCAGAAAGCTGTGAAGATGGAGGCAAACGGCTAGCTCAGTGGAGATAGCTATATAAGTGTTTGGCTGGCCTCCTAGGGCTCTCTCTTGTAACTTCCATTCACTTGAGACATTTGTGCTTGCTTGAGATAGCCCCCAACTCACTTTCTTCACTCTTGTTGCATACTTGTGAGAGTTTGAGTGATCCAAGTGCATTGATCATTGCATTGCATCTTAGTGGCATTTGGTCATCGTCGTCGCCGTGGAGTTTCTTGTTATTCTTGGTGTTTGCCAACACCTAGACGGCTTGGCGATTGTGGAGAAGCTTCGGCACAATTGGTGATTGTTTGCGGTCGGCTTCGGTGATTGTGAGAGGGCTTGTATCCACCTCGGCGGAGCGCCAAAGGGTAACTCTAGTGGATTGCTCGTGTCATTGAGTTACTCTCATTTGGGTGGATTCTTGTGGCGCCCGAGTTAGTGGGCTAGGTTTGTGAAACACCTATTAGCCACCGAATCACCATTTGAGTAGTCGACACAACGGGGACTAGCTTGGTGACAACCAAGTGAACCTCGGGAGAAAAATCGATTGTCATCTTGTCTCTCGGCTATTCTTTGGTGTTCATTGTGATTGGTTCTACACATTGGTATATCTTCATCACAAGGCATTGGTATAACAATCACCTCCTCTCTTGTACTTACTCTTTCGTATCTTGTCTAGTTAGCTTGCTAGTTAGTTTCCTTATTAGTTGTTCTTACTAGCTTGTGCTAAGTGCTCTAGGTTCTTGCTATTGATTGACAAGCATTTAGCGAACTAGAATTGCATTGGATAGGTGGCTTTGCACCCCAAGTAGGGCTAGAGCAAAAGGCTTCGCTTAAGTGTTATCTAACCTTTTGCTCTAGAGATTTGTAGAATTTTTTATTAGGCTGTTCAACTCCCTCTAGCCATCTAGGACCTTTCAAAGAGACTGCTTAACGTCGACGGTACGTGTTACCGGCCGGTAAGCCTGGTGGCTCCCGCGACGCGACCAACCTCGATATAGACAACGTCGACGATGGATAACCGGCAAGACCTGCTTGTGTGGAGGCAGTGGCAGATCCAGGGGAGCTGGGGGCTGCAGCGCCACCCCCCATTTCTCCATTAATTATGTATATAATTCATTTATTTGTCCGTTAAATTTATACAAAATTCACTCATTTCTCCATTAAATCTCTAAAAAACACTCGTTTCTTCATTAAATCTCTATAAAATTCACCAAAATTTTCATTGTTAATCATTATCTTGTACTTTAGCCCCCCCCCCCCCCCCCCACGTCGCATCATGTGTGGAGGTGACAGGTGACGGGTCTACATATCTATTGAGAGCATCTTCAAGAGAGTCTTTATATTTTTCCTGAACACTAGGAATATAGATTTTGTAGAAAATACACACTACAACAACTTTTCTAGATGATTATGTAAATATAGTTATCTTCTATTTTGGATTTTTCGCTAGTCAAATATAGAAAACAAGAATAATTCTACTGTTGGAGAGTGTATAAAGATATAGAAATCGATTTTTAGTCAAATGACTTTTTAAATAATAATTTAGAGAGTATATTTTACAAAAGTTTTGAAGATGCTACGAGGATCAGGCTTCAGGATCATCAACTTGCACGGGGTCACGGGGAGAAGAGGTACTTGCTGCGAGAGATGATCATTGTCCGCCACGAGGACATGGCCAAAAGTGCGAACTCGCCGCCGGTGCTACCAACCGCGGCAAGATGCTGATGGCGACGTACGTACCTAGCTATACTGAGTACATCCGGTCGGCCGGCGCATTGGTTACATCTTACGTGTGGATGAGTGGTACGAGTGTAAGAAAAAAAAACAGACCAAATAAAGCAATTTCAATTCCATTATTTCCAATAGCTAATTAGGAATCGGCCCGTTCCTCTTCTTTTTTTTTTGAATTTTGGTAGCTTCTCATTGCACTCGAGTTGACAGGTCACCAACAACAATTACATTGACACTATCCGGGACATTGCAAGAAATTTGCTACGCCCCTTCAGTGCTACCCACACCTAGAGCAGTCAAAACATGTGTTGTCTTGTTACAATCTCTAGAAACATGGACACACTCAAAGCTAATGAAGTTTGCTGATGTAAATGATTTCAGTTCCCCTATCAGAGAACCAGCCACCGACAGGTCTTGCAACTCTGATGTCCAGGCTTGCTAGACCTTCAGCGCATCCGTCTCCAGAACCAGATGGCCTATTCCCAATCTGCTGGCGACTTGGACCCCCTGCAGACAGGCGATTGTCTCAGCCTGGAAGGCGCTCAGTAAATGATCCACACGACCCCATCCATTCAGAACAGGGTTTTGTTGTGGTACACCCAAATGACTGTGAGCCGTTCATTTAATTAAATCGAACGGTCAGAATCATCTATTACTTTCTAAGAGGTAATATGTCAAATAAGGAAAGTTTTAGATATAAAAATCTTTTTAAGATCTAATTGATGCATATACAATCTATTATATCTAATGAATCTTTTTATTTATGCACCTTTAGATATAAGATAACTTAATTAGAATAAACTAAATATTTTTTGAAGCACATGTATAATTTAGTATTGCAACTAACGTACGTGTGTATACATACGTGCACAACTTATCGGTGCATGAAACTTTATGTACATAAATACATGTTTTATTATAAGAACATCTACACTATAGTTTTAGTTAAGTTAGTATAACATAAATACGAGATCATATAATGTAGTAGTGTGTAATATATTTTAGATCAGTAAAGTTTTTTTTATTAATTAACACGTAACTTATTATATTTTTTTATTAATTGAGTCACCTAAAAGAAAAAAAAGATGCGACTAGATGCACATAAAAAAGGATGAAGCTACATGCCCATCCGTGTCTCCTTAATCAAAGGGATTTGAGAATATTTTTTCCTTTTCTAAATTAATTAATTAATTTAAGAATTAAAAAATTGATGACTCAAATTTATTTGAGATATTACCTCCTAGGAAGTACTAGGAAGTAAAGTGTGTACCGTAGCATTGCCCTTCAGAACAACATCACCATCACTGTCTCTGATCAAGAAACTCCAGCCTCCGCAGCGATCAGCCGGTATGAAGGAGGCATCACAATTTAGCTTCAGGAACCCCTCAGGTGGTCGCTCCCAACACTTGCTTTTTCGGACTTTCATTCTTTGTCCTGCAGGTGTCAAAGCTCCAAGTTCATCAGCATATATATATTGATGGCTCTTGCAATGGACTCAGCTGGGTGTCTGCGCCCTTCCTCTCTGATTAAATTTCTCTCCGACCATAATGACCAGAGCGTGATAAACATAACATTCTGTATTTCCACCTTTTCGTGCAGAATTCGATCTATCACATCACGAGCATTGGCTAGATCTTTTAGCTTATCACATTCTTGAACCAACTTCAGATCCTTCCACACATTTGTAGCGAGCTTGCACTTCAGGAATAGGTGGCCTCCATCCTCATCTAGACGGCAGACCGGGCATTTTGTATCGACTAGCATATGCCCGTGCATTGCTATGGACCTTAAATTTTTTAATCAGATTTAACATAACAAGAGTGGAAAAAAAGTTGGCTAAGAGTCTCATATTTTGATTTCTGTCAATAATGTTACCAATTAATAATGTGGAGAGTAAAACACGTGAAACTTGTGAAGGTGCCACAACACTTCTTTAAACATGCATCTATCAATTATCAAACAATGATTTATAACTCAGATTAGAATAGTCAGAAAATCAAACGTGGCTAGAACTTTCTCTACTCCTAAAAGGGTCCTAAAGAAATCGTTAACACATATATCATACTATCAAAAGCTATCCATTCTCTATGTTTGATTTTCGGCTCCTTGCAATCGGCGTGCCTCCCTGAGAGCTTCTAAAAAAAAGTGTTGATCGCTTTGCCTTGCCCTAACATCGATCCTGCCACCATCATTTTCTATTTGAATTGACATTTAAAATATATATATTAAATAAATGTAATAAACATGAGACTCTACCTTAATTATGGAGTTAACACCTCTTTGCAGACAATATTTTTTTATGTATATATCATTTGATGTTGTGGTCTTTTTCTTTTCTTTCTTCACATCCTTCTCAATGGTTGGAATAGCCAAGATCCTAAATCCTAATGTTCAATCTAGCCGTGCCTCTAGATATAAGGATTAGAAGTAAGCTGTCATTGTGCCCAAAAATAGGCCATTAACTTAATGGTAATCCAAATGCATGTAAGCTGTCATTGTGCCCAAAATTTTGTACATAACAGCAGCTAGCTAGCTGTCCTCACACCTAGACGATACTGCATACCATATGCTGTGGCGGATGCGCTTTAGTTCATTGCCTCCTCCCGGTACCTATTGTGGCTGCTGAGCATACTACAACGCTTAAATTATTTATTGCATGAGAACACCTAAATTTAGAGATGTCCAAGTACAAACTATAGTATTTTTTCAGACAATGGCAAAATTGAGTTTGGCTCAAAGTGTATTAGAGAGCTAGCTGCAGGTTGTCATTGCAAGCTAAAATGAAGTCAGAGTAAACCAAGAGGATGAATCATTATTAATTAGTGAAAATATAATAAACTATTTTTCCACTTTATGTATGAAAGCCTGAACCAACATAAAGAGTAGCTCCTGTTATTATTAAATCTCATAAGAAACTATCATTAGTTGGGTGCAAATTTGATCAAGTGTTGCTTCAGCAAATATGCCAACACTGTTGACAAAATCATTATAGCCAGACATTTAGAATGGGAAAGAAGAAAATAGCGAAGCTAACCTGGCAGTGCACCTGCTCGGCAGGAGCCCCAATGCGTGTACTCCGACAGTTCGACCACCCGTGTCCAATTTTCTCGCTACTGCCTGTGCCAGCATATTTAGTTCTTAGTTGAGCATGTCCAAATTGCAGTGTATTTCTGATTCATTATTGCGTCCCATTTTTGTTTCATTCAGGCCATAAATAGTGAATAAAAGAAGTTGAGACATTAGTCAGACATAAATATGTTTGTGTCAGCATGGAGAGGGCAAGAGGGTCGATGTGTGAGGCCACTGCACCAAGAACCACCAGCTCTGAAATTGCCTTCCACCTAGAGAGCTTCCTGCGGCATGCGAACCAGATCTTGGTTTCTTTCACCATATTTGCATTTTTTCCAATGCTCTCTAATCTAAATATCTTGAGAGCATGACGGGAAACAGCAAGGCAAATTTATCTGCACAAGTGCAGTACAATGTAACATGACATTTTTAAAATTTTAATGAATTAATTTTCTAAGCATCCAAGTATAGCATGTACCTCAAAATGTTCGTGTCATCTGGTTGCTTGATAGAATGAAACAGTATACTAAAATGAGGGTCATAAAATTGCCATGCTCCATAATTGCAAGTATATATACACAAGTAGTCAAATTGTGGACAAGACTTAATTGAGTTAGCAAATCTTTTAAATTGAAAGGCAAACATTTCAGAAACATCTTATCTGGTATGCTCAGGGGCGGATCCAAAGGGGGGGGGGGGGGGTAAATCCGATTTCTTCACTAAATTTCTTTAACAAAACCTCAATTGACCATTAATCTCTAGCTCTAGTTCTAAACATTCATTATTTAGCGCCCCCCCCCCCTCCCCTTGATCCTCATCCTAGATCCGCCACTGGGTATGCTTGCTTTAGATTTTGGCAGAACTATGTTGATCCAAGTTAATTGTTTTGCAGTTTATAGATAAATTTCAGAAACCGCCCAAAAGTTCTTTTTCCTTGGATCTTTACTGAAAGGCAGTCACAACTATGACAGTCACACTGCAAATTTGGGTAAATCAACCTAAGAACTGAAACCGGCATGATGTAATCCCAGGAAATAAAATACTTTAGTTCCATATTTATGGCTCGCTACAGTAATTAAAGAGCAAAAAGAATCAAGTGCCCCGAGAGATGCATGACTGAGAATATGCAGAAACTATGCACAATGACATTATGCAATGTTTTACCTAGCCAAACTGTAACTTAGTTTGCATTATACGATGCTTGCTACCCATCATTGGTATGTCTGTGACAAACATCAGGACATCAAAGATGGCAACTAACTATTTCCTACCGATATCGCAAGCTAAAATAAAGTCAGAGTAAATCAAGAGGATGAATCATTATTAATTTAGCCAACACTATTGACAAGATTATAAAGTTTGATATAAAGTTTGTCTTCATTTGAGTTCATATAAAAAAGTTATGAATTACTTTTAAAAATCTAGTTTTTTATATCGTTATGTTTGGACCAATATGACACAGCCGAACAAGTTTAGGGACCGAGATGACACAGATGAACAAGTTTAAGGACCTAAACGGTCGATTTGTAAGTTTAGGGACCGGGATGACACAACTAAACAAGTTTAAGGACCTAAATGGTCGATTTGCGAGTTTAGGGACCGAGATGACACAGGAGCACAAGTTTAGGGACCGCTGGTGCACTTTACTCTAAAAGTTAATATACTAGCATGTTTATTGGCATTATAACTGCTAGTTGGATCAATAATCATTCAAAATCTAACAGTTAACGCACCCTTCTAGTTTTTAATTTGTATCTGTATGACTTTGAAAAGTGGAGTTTTGCATGTCATCAGCTGACCATCAATTATCAGTTCAGTTATTTATCATGCCAGGTTGTTGATTTAAAATGCAAATACCTGAAAGAAGGATATTCTTTGTTTTAATTCTTGTTTAGACAAAATGGTCATTGTGTGGGTAAATATATTTAGATGGTAGTTTCTAGTGGTGGATGCAATTTCCTTGTCTTGAGATAATTTGGCATGCATGGAATGATCACCATATAATAATGGCATATGATTCATGTATAGTATAGTACTTAATCCGTCTCAAATTATAGTTCGTTTGACTTTTTCAACTCTAAGTTTGACCACTCGTCTTATTCAAATTTTTGTGCAAAATATCATTTCTTTTGGTGTGACTTACTTATTTAATAAATAGTCTACATGAATTACTTAAATTTGACTATGTTTGCACAAATTTTTTGAATAAGACGAGTGGTCAAAGTTGGGGTCAAAAAAGTCAAACGAATTAGATAAGAAGTAACAGTGTCTGTAACTACTGGTTATGTAATGGGTCGTTATGCTGAACGATTGTTTATATAATGGGTCGTTATGTTGAACTGATGTCTATCGTGTTAGGCAGTAAACATTCTCTCCGTGAAGACAGCATCCTTGGATGTTAAATTTTCTATGCATGTCTATGGCACTGTCATTGCCAGAGATTCCCTTGATCGCAAGTGTGTTTGTCTTCCGCCACAGTAGAGATAATTGCCAAGTCATCAACTCTAAGGTACCGATACCATGGCTAGTTTAGTTATCCATCATTATTAACATAGAGATTCTAGCATGCATTGTGTTTGGAAACATAAAAGTCAATACTAGCACGTTTTTTAGGCTCTTATTGCTATTGAAGTTTGACGGGGATCATTCATCAGTGCAAAATCACTGCTTGCACTTCAAACATCCCGCAAATCTCCTGCTTCATATATGACAGCAAACTTTGCAGTAAGAAGGCTTGTGGCGTTGAAGGAATTATCTACCTTTTGCAGCCTGTCATACTGTTGGTGTGAGAGACATGCTTGTAATTGTAATCAGGACTAGTGATGGCACTTGTAAGCACGCCATCGAGTTTACTCCAAGACGCAGCTAACACTACCGAAGAAGATGTTATTGCTGTTGGAGCCACTAAGATTCTAAGATGCCTATCAAGGTCCCCTGGTCTATACTGCACTGGTAAGCGTGAGCTTTTGGTTGCCGCGTATTGACAAGCTTATATACGCTATAGTACGTTCAGGTGCAAAAGCTTATCAATACATCTTGATGGGCATCTTAGAATACGCGGGTTAGTATAGACCAGGTTATAAAATTGTATAAGCAAGGTTAGTTCATCAAATCTTCACTACACTTTAGAGAGTTTTGCCACGTGCCTTTATACCGACGTGAACAATTTACCGATAGACAAAATGATACATGTCTTGCCAAATGCCAATGCTATGGCATCAAGGCGATCCAACAATAGATCAACCAAAAGAAAACCGCATAATATTTACCACCGACGGAGAACCCAAAATATTATCTCACTTCAGTGTCAGACCAGTCATAGTCAGAGTTCTATGGAGACCCTTTTTTTTTCTTTTGCTTTGGATTTGGGCTTGATGATTCCTTAAAAGCAGAAGGGCAAAGGTTACTGATGCCACACTTGTCGCATTTGGGCCTCAGTGGAGTACAGATAGTCTGCCCAAATCCAACCTACAAGATGTTTTTTTTTTCAGTTTTTTTTTTCAGCATAGACTAGCAGATCTGAAATCAAGGCAGGATTCAGATAGCATAGAACAATAACCACTATCTTACAATCAAATAATCAAAGAAAAGCATTACTAATAAAGTAATAAAAAAAACTTCAGTAGAGATATACCAGTAACGGATTTATAGGTTCCCACTCATCCTTGGGTAGCCATTTCTCTAGAGAAATTCTTGTTTGTTCTGGTGTCGTAGTTTTCTGTGCACAACAGATAGCGACATAAGCACTATATCCCCAGCCTCTGTAACAGGTAGTTGTGCTTTTTTCAAGAAGAGAAGACAACATAAATCAAACCTCAGTTACCTGTTTTGTTCCTTCCCGAAAAACCCAACCAAGTCGGTTAGAAATGCAATGCACATGGGTGTCAACGCAGATTCCTTGAGTATTCTTCCAAGCAATGCTCATCACCTGTTTAGTTAAAGAAAGATACCCATGAAGATATTTATGTTCATATTCCAACCACAAAGGACAGAATAAGTATATTATTACCAAATGAGCCATTTTAGGGCCAACTCCTCTCAGAGCAAGCAGCTCATTCAGAGAATCTGGAATATCCCCTCCAAAGCGTTCAAGACAAATTTTAGAAGCTTGTTTTATGAACTGTGCCTTTCTCTGATAGAATCCGACCTGTTTAAACCATGAACAGTATGCTGTGAGTCATCTATAGCTTCAAATCATCTTGAGCCTTAAGCAATGTTTTTCCATTTCAAATAGTGTTAAGTCTGGTGTATTTACAAAGCCTGTGAAGGATAATAAAGGCAGACACGGGAATTTTCATTTTCATGCTTGTAAGTTCATTTCTTTTTATTAGTTTATGAATGGTGTAAGCATAGTATTCATCCTAATAGGGTGAAAACCTTGCAACTTACAGGTTTGATAAGATTCGCAAGCGTGGTCTCATCAGTCCTCACTATTGCATTGGGATCAAGTAAACCGTTTTCGGAGAGGCGTTCCACAGCAGCTGAAAAGAATTGACTCTAAAATACAATCAGCACATTTCTAAAGGACAACTATTTAGTACAAACACATCAGAGAATCAGAGAATCTCATGACAAGGCTAGTTTTTTCCTGAATTTCATGACAGAACAAAAAAAGAACTCTTGAATTTCCATAGTAATAATAGATACTTCTGTGGTCTGAGAATTCTCAACAAGAAGGCATAACCAATTCTGGATACAGGAAATCTTAAAGACATACCATGCGTAACTTCATCTTTTGTCTGGCTTGACATCATTGTTGATATCAGAACTGCAAATTTCTTTCCTGTCCAGGAATAGGAAGAGAAGTATTGATTACAAGTTACAACTGGACCTAAACTCTTTACAAACGGAACCCATATGCACAATTACTTCCAGACAAAAAAAGGTGCAAGTATTATAAAGCAGCAAATAAGTGAAGAGCCACAATGTGGAAAAATTGCAATCTATTTGGCACAAAATTAAAGTACAGATTGTTTTATTTCTAGATTCTAGACAGGAAAAACAACATCATTTTCATATTGTAGTACAGCACAAGGAAATTAGCCAACTAGGTGAGCTGCATAACCCCGCAGCTACCAATGTAAGGCCAACCAAAGAGGTCTACCTCTTCTTCTCTTTATATTTCCTTTTTGAAGGGCAAAGAGCTCCACTTTGACATTAATATTCGGTAGGAAATAAACTTGGGACAGGTCATACCAACAAAGCTCTTTACATAAAATTGAAAAGGTCAAAAGATTATTTTGTGGCAAAAACTACCTTGGGTGGAAGAAGAGAACCAGCTTTTTCACAGCCCTTCGTATCTACGGGGCTTCACCAGATAACCTCATGCTTTTAATACCTCCAAGAAGTGCCTCCCAGTTATCTGGAGCTCCAACTGCACAAATGACTACTTAGTTTTCATATCGTACATGGACATAAGATACCAATCAAATGGAAGAGATGAATGCTTGATACAGCAGTCAACAAACCTGGCCTTAATGCATTTATTTTTCTTGGTGCAACAATGAAGAATTTAGGTTGAAAAAATGCACAGATGTTCAGAATAAGGAAGCACTAGGTTTAATATAAGTTTTTAATCAAAGACTATAATTAGACTGCCTTTTTGGATAACAATAAAATTAGGGGAAATCAAGAACAATGTAATCTAATTCCAAACATAATTAAAAAAAATATTGAGCTTACAAATGATAGCTGTGTATGGAAAACTGAAAATGCGGCAACATATCCTGACCATGTAAGATCCCACTTGTGGTTATAGAAAGATTGATCAGGTGCTAGCAGAAAAGTTTCAATCCAGTGACTTCATCTTAGTAAGTAGTAAACCAATAACTTAACTTCATATAAGCTTGCAGAAAACAAAACATGACACAACAAGAAAAGCAACATGGTAAACGTATATCAGTATATGCAATAATTTATCTCTTCTAGTAGCCTTCTGATTTATGAGTACCTTTTATAACTGAAGAAACTCTGACCTTTTTCTCCACCTTGACTGAAGACGGGAAGTGTTAGTTTTTTTGCAAGACATGGCAGAAAACGTAAATAAGATTGTAATATGGCACATAGAGACTTGCAAGCAGATTATCCAGAGGAAAGATACTTGTACACTGGTTATGAAACATTTGGCTTAGCAGGAGACTCAAAAAGATTATCTTATCAGCACCAGCGGTTCTTACCCAAAGATGTTGTTGCCTTACTTGACGATGTCAATGTTTTGGCCTTTTCATATCGAAAATCCTCGATGTCAGGGACAACACCAAACTGCATATGCATAGGACATTTTTCTGTTGACGAGAGCATGTGAAACCAAGTACTAAGGTAACATGAGCTAAACACAAAAGGTATACTTGCTGCACCAAAGAGCAAGGGTCCAATAAATAAACAATTAAATCAAGTGTACAGAAAGTAAGGAAAGAAAAAATGAGAAACACATGAAACTTGCTTCTTTTCATACAAAAACATTCCATTCGGAAAGCAGGCACCTGCTTCTTAAGATGCTCCTCGTTTACTTCAAGTTCTCGCTTCACCCTTTTCCTCTTAACAGAAGCAGTTGCTTCAGCCTTCAGAATGGAATCACTGGATTCACGTTTGACTTCTCGTACAACTGAAAAAGGCATGAAACTTGTACTTTATTGACAGAAGAAAAACTATACCAAAACTGTTGGGAAAAAAACTCAGGCATAGGTACTGATCTACTGAAGTTAACACTTGAAGTTGGAACAAAATTCTTAAGTTAACTCAGAAGTGTTGATCCTACTCGTCTTGTTCAATCCGCATAAACAAAGGAAATGGTAAGGAAGGAATATTTTTTCTCATCAAACTAAATACATGTACTTTGACCATGCACACAGCAGACAATCAAAATTAAGCTAGTGGGGGCAACATGAGCAAGGCATTCACCACTTGACACGTTCACAACATGCCAACATTGATATGCATATTACTTCACCAATTGCAAAATCTAATTTCCAATGCCAACAAAAGGAAAGACTATAGTGAAATAAAGTTATGTACATAAAAGGAATCAAATTTTTTTGCCCCTTGTATCACTTAGACAACCAGCCTAAACTCAGGAGAAGAAGAAATCTAGGTATCACACTGATTTCACCCATCTTGTGAAAGGAATCACGCAACTCCAGTTTCCAGACACTCATCGTTGTCAATATAACATTTTCGCATATACCATAAGATTTTTTTTTTTTTGGGTACCTTGGCAAGTACCATTTCAATAAAATTGATCCTTGGGGTGAAGTAAACAGAGCAAGAAGACATTAGCAAACGAATATTTATATTAAAAGGGGGAAAAAAGATCCGCGGAGAGTGAAAGGGCAGGAAAGCAGGCATTCCACTTTCGGTTCACCTGGGTTGAGTTCGGCGCGGACCAGCAGCCTGGAGGCGGAGGCGGAGCGGGTGCTGGACATGGCGGCTGACGAGAGGCGAATGCGGGGGAGGAGGAGAGAGTGAGGTGCATCAACGCCCGCACGCCGCTGCGCTAGGGTTTTAGCGAACGAGGTCCAGTCCTGTTCATCTTTTCCCCCCTTCTGTTCCTCGGGTGGTGGAAGCTCCTTTTCTTGGCGTTTGAAAAACAGTTGTGGGCTTGTGGCGCTGCAGACCAGCGTTTTTGTTACCGTCGGTTACCGACAAACCGGCCGCGGGCGGTTCGGTTTCGGTACCGGTTTGTGAATTTCAAAAAAAAAATTCTGAAAAAATTCCTAAAAATAGTTCACGATTTATAGAGTCCAATGGTGTAAAAAAAATTTCAAATTGGAGTTCGTTTGCTATTTTTTTGGACGTGTTTAAGTTTAAAAAAAAAACGGCCGGGCCCGTTAAGGACCCATGCGGCCCATTCGCTCCTGGCGCCTCCTACAAGGGCGCTGTTGGCGTGGGGGGGGGCGCTGTCCGCTCCCCAAACCCTATCCGCCCAATCCCCGCACCAATCCGCCCGAGCGCCGCCCGCGTCCGCCCCCGAGCCTCGGTAACCGTTCGGTCGGAGGCGGTTACCGAGAGATTTGGTCGGTAACCGACCCCGCCGCCAGGGCTCCCTCCCCCGCGCGGTTACCGACGGGGCGCTGTCGGTTACCGACCGGGCGAACGGTAACCGCCCGGGTTCGCTTGGTAAGTTTTTTTTTGTTTTTTTCATTTCCTTGCATTTGTAGTTGTTTTAGATGTAGGATTTAATTATAACAAGATGTAGGATGTAGGATTGATGGAGTATATGATGTAGAAAATATTTATTGTAGGATTTAGGTAGTATTTGACTTAAGATGTATATAGGAGTTAGGTTTATTTGGTTTAGGATTTAGGATTTGCGGTTGGATTTGCTTTAGGATGTATGTAGGATTTAGGATTTTATTGATATAGGATTTAGGATTTAGGTGTATGTTAGGATTAAGGTTTATTTGCGGTATGATTTGATGTATGTGTTCGATTTGTTTGTGTTGTCCATTTGTGCAGGAAGATGTGGAGAGACGTGGTATGGGAGTATGGTGAGAATCTTGCTCCCGGCTGGAGATGCAATTACTGTCGTACACAAAAAGCCGGGGGTGGTGCTTCCCGATTGAAGCAGCATTTGGCTGCGCGCGGGACGGAGGTGATCCACTGCAGCAAGGTTCCCAGAGATGTCCGGGAGTACTTTCAGCAGGAGATCGACAGAACTAGGCAGGCAACTAGTGACCGCTCTCGGTAGAGGGTTGCACGAGAGGCTGCTGCAGCGGAGGGCAACCACCCCCTTGACGATGACGAGTACGAGGCTCAATTGCAGGTAGCCATGAATCAGTCCAGAGCAGAATATGAGTACCAAGAGGGAGTGCAGCGGAGAGGAGGCACTTACGAGCGTGGAGGTGGCAGTGGTAGTGGTACTGCTTCGCAGGGGGCAATCCTTTGCAGAGGATGTTTCGGAGGTCTGGTTCACAAAGGCAGACCCCTGCGGTGGTGGAGGACTACAAATTGGCAGCCGGTACGAGGGGTGGACTCAAGCAGACAAGGATTGATACAGGGTCATGGACACAGAGGGGAAGGAACGCGAAGGACGCAATTGGGAAAGCTTGGGGAAAGTTTTTCCATACTGCAGGAATCCCCGGGAGACAGGCGGACAATCCGTACTTTGTTAGTGCGGTCAGGGAGACGCAGAAGTGGGGTAAGTACATATACTTGGAGACCTATATCATTACGTATATTTCTCTATTCTCATGATTCGCTTACGATTGCAGATGAAGGCATCGCGTCACCCAGTGGAAAGGATATAGACGGGAAGTACCTCGACCAGACAGAGAAGGACCTGCACAGCCGGTACGCAAAGTTTCAGGAGGAATGGCCCTTGTTTGGGGTCATGTTGATGTGTGATTCATGGACGGGCCCGACAAGAATGAATGTCATCAATTTTTTGATCTATTGCAATGGCGTCATGTGGTTCCACAAGTCAGTTGATGCGACTGGCAGAAGCCAAGATTCATCTTATCTGTTGGGGGTATGTCCAAAATATTGTGCCAGTTCACATGCACTATGTTTTCTCGGTTCCACTAAATGTTGTCCCTACTTGTGCAGCCGATTCGCAAGGTGGTTGAGGAGATAGTGCTGAGCATGTCGTGCATATCGTCACGGACAACAGCGCCAACTTCAAGAGAGCATGCCAGAGATTGAACGAGGAGTACGAGCATATTGTTTGGACACCTTGTCTTGCACACACCATCAACTTGATGCTGAAGGACATTGGTCAAAGGTCGGAGCATGCAGGTTTGATCTCTGTATGCAAGCGCATTTCAACTTGGCTGCACAACCATGGCCAGTTGAATGCAATGATGAGGGAAGTCATTGGTGGTGAGTTGGTCAAATGGAATGCCACTAGGTTTGGGATCAACTACATGTTCATGGAGAGCTTCCATCGGAAGCGTGATCGTTTTATGCAGTGGATGGGATCTCCCGAGTTCTTGCATAGTAGGTGGGGAAAATCCAAAGAAGGACATTATGCTCATGCAAGATTGTCTAGTATACAGTGGTGGGAAGGACTCAAATACATCATCGATTCAGTGGCACCAATTTACAGGTTCCTTCGGTTCGCTGATCAGGATAGGCGACCTAACCTGTGTGAAGTAGTGTACAACTTCCAAAAGTGCAAAAAGGAGATGGAGACCTTCTTTGGAACAAATTTCTCAATATGGCATGAGTACAAGGCTATCATGGATGGCAGGATTGCGGATGTGTACTATGGCACGTATGTGGGTCCAGGTGCGATCACAAACCATTGTTAAAATAGCAGTCTCTACATATTGAGTATTTACCATTTGCTAATTTGTCGTGCATCGTATGTTGCAGCTGCTGTCCTCAACCCAAGGCTTGTATACCGTTACAATCCAACTCCGCAAATGTTTGGTGGCCTCAAGGAAGCATTTGGGAAAATGACGGATGTGCATTCCGCTGTCTTGGCATTACAGGAGGCAGAAACATTCCGCCTACACCTTGGGGAGTTTGGCAGTGAGCTGGCCATTAAAATGGCCACGGACCCCAAGACAACCCCATGTAAGAGTACTTTTGAACTCATTTTTTCGTCTTTTTGAGCGCATACCTAACATAATGGGTTCCACTTGCAGCTCAATGGTGGATGCTGTTCGGCAGGAGCAATCCAAATCTGCAAAAACTTGCGTTGAGGCTTGTTGCACAATGTGTATCCTCCAGTGGATGCGAGCGCAACTGGAGTACATTTGCCTTAGTGCACACGAAGGTTCGGAATCGCTTGTCCCACAAAAAACTGAACAAGCTAGTGTATGTGAACTACAACCTTCGCCTGCGACTCGCGGATGCCTCCGGACCACCTAGGCGTGAGGAAGAAGACTTCATTGACCAGTTCACGCAAATATCCTTTTACGAAAGGGATAATCCGGTTCGAGACTGGATGGAGTATGGCAGATCGAACCAGGCTCCAGTTCTCGACGAAGAGGATGAAGAAACAGACATCCCTCTTCTGTCCCATATCGTGAGGTACGTTGATGTACTTTGTTAGCCACTAAAGAACCATACTTTTAATAATATGATTCATTCTTTGTGATGACAGAGACCAAGTGGACCCCGACGATCATGGGCCCATCAGTGATTGGGCCCGTAGACATGTGGGTGACACGCATCTTGGCAAAAGAAAATACCAGACGGGACCTAGCCAGAAACGAAAGGGGAAGCGAGTGCAACAACCTGTCACCAGCGATGCTTCGACAGATGATGGCGAGGAGGGTGAGAAAAGTCCACGGAACCAGGAGTCCGATGACAGCAGCCCAGCAAATGACAGTGGAGACGGTCATAGTGGTGACGATGACCCTGGAGCTGCTCCACCTAGTGTTGTTGTTGTTGTTGGTGGTGGTGGTGGGGCTGGGGGTTCTGCAGTTGGTGCTGGTGGTAGTGGTGTTGGTGATGCTGATGGACTTCGTTTCACAGGTATCGATTGCTACAGACATTTTTTTTATGTCTATGACTATTCACTAGTACTAATTATGGTCGGCTACAGGCGAGACAGACTTCACACATGCTACTCAGGACCGCGACCATGGGCAGCCGGAATCGCAGAGGAGAGCTTACGACCCGACTGACTGCTACGGCACGCCACAGTACTCCTCTTCCTCGTACAGTGATACATCGTACGGTGGTGGTTATACCTAACCCCATTCCTGACATCAGCACACAGCCGACCACTAGATGGGTCTACGAATGGCAAGACCCGGATTTCTACAACATGTTAGTGCAGGAATGGGAGACCACAACTCATTGGACGGGTCAATCATGGATAGACTACAAGGCCGGGCTCCAGTCGCGCGGTATCGCTCTAATGTCCACGCGGAGTATGAGGAGGGGTGCCAAAACGGGATCTTCCCATATATTCAACGCCAGTGACCATGATGTTCGCATGTCTACGACACAAGGTATTTCCATGGACGATTTGTTGTTGTAACGGTGAACTACGTTATTTCCGTCGTCAATTTGGGCTAGTGCATCACTATGATATTTCGATGGGTTGTCCATTTGTGTCACGCTATTTTTTCATCAATTGTGTATTCTATTTACATCATTATGTGCAAAGGTCATACAAAAAAATTGATTTTTTCAAGAAAAAAAAAGGTCACCCGGCGGTTTGGACCGGTTACCGATCAAACCGAACGGTAACCGGCCCGAACCGACCGGTTTACCGGTCCCAAACCGAATGAACTGTGTGATTTGAATTCAAAATCCAAACCGTTCGGTTTGTGACCGATTTGGACGATTACCGTCGGTAACCGTCCAACCGCTCACCGACGGTTACCGGTTTCGAAACGGTTAGGGAAACCCTGCTGCAGACTACTGCGTGGCGCTTCATTTCTTCGGCTGCTGCGCGGCGACCGCAGCCCACGTTGGCGCGAGCTACGAGTACTTCGTTGGACTGAAGTACGCACGTTTGGTACTGCAGCGTCAATAATACTGTAACAGTCGTGAGTATGCCGTTGATTAAGTTATTTTTTTGTGAGTATGCCGTTGATTAAGTTTTTTTTAAAAAAATAAATATTAAGTCTCAGTTCAACCTTTCTCTTAAGGCCATTCAAATTCAATCCTCATGATAGGAATTGGGTTGGAAATGCTAAGCTAGTGTAAAAAATTATAAAAATTTCAATTTACGGTAGCCGCCTCTAAATATTTCATGATGAAAATCTTCTCACGTAGATAAAGAAAAATCATCGAATCTCTATCTCATTCTTAGGTTAATCTTACAGAGAGTTTTATACACATTAAATATACTAACATAGCATTATATTTACGAAGAGAGAAAATAAAAATTTTATGGAAGTAGAGAGAAATTCATGTGAGGATGAAAGTCCGCTCATCTTATGGAGCTCTTCAGCATAGGAGGAAACTATTGAGTCTTCACTGACCAACTCCGTTTGGTGTAAAAATCTATAGGAGAGTGTTAATACTTGTTTTTTTTTACAAGTTAAGTAATTTCTGGCCATGTTCGTTCGCAATACTTCAACTATATTTTTCAACAAATGAGCAGTATTTTTCTGTCACAACAAGTTAATATAAACATTTAGCATAAACTAAATTCTAGCAAAAATAAATAGCAAATGTTTACGCTAACGCGTAGTACCAATTAGATGTGCATTATCCAAACACCCAACTTCTCGAGATTGTAGCGTAGCCGTGCGTTAATCGCTGCCTAACCTGACAAGTAATGATGGGACAGGGACTAGGGAAAGGAACTCAACGCCCACACACACCGACAGCATGACAGCAAGGTAATCCATGGTTATAGGTTACGGGGAGAATTTGCCAAATTTGATTTTACTCTTAACAATCTCTTTGTTTCGTTTGTGGAAAAAAAAAGCAAGACAGTTAAAAAAGAAATTCAATATCCCCTCTTTGGTGCATGAGTGAGAACTTATATCACAAGTCATAATCAACGGCAGGGATACGTTCATCTTCACTCCATTAGCACCAATCCCATGATAATTGATTAGTAGAAATTCATCCTCTAAACCCTAATTCCTGTTCCCACCATATACTTCTAAAAAAACAAACAAAAATTTCTAAAAACCATTTTAGAATGCAGAAATTAAATAGGAATAGTACAAAAAATTCACAAGAATCAATTTAATTTTATCAAAAATACATAGGAATATGAAAAAAAAATCACATTCAAAAATGGAGCCCTTTTTAAAACTCTAAAGCCTCACTTCCTCTTTCCAATTACCCAACCAAATGTGCTCCAACAATCGGTGTAAGGGTCTGTTTGGTATACAAAAATATTTAGATCCATATTCTTTTAAGAAACATTTAAGTGTACCAAAATCACTCTATGAAATCATTTAGCTGGCAGAATTATTTTGTTGGGCTAAGAACAACTTAAATAAAACCTATTTAATTTGTTGCCCTTAGAAAACTAACTAAAAAAAGTCTAAAACTATTACAAAGGGAAGACCGAAACAGAATGAAAAAAATTTGGGTGAGAAACCAAACTACAACCGTTTAAACTGAAAGAAATACAGCGCGGTCGGCTCCCTTGGTGCATCTTAATGGTGAAAATTCCATTGGCTGATTCTTGTGATTCTATTTTCACGTTGGCCCCCAAAGCCCTCAGTGGAAACATCTGGCGCTGATCTTGTGATTCTATTTTCTAGATTGAAATCCCTCCGTAAAATTTCTGTTTGACAATGAATCTTAAGGGTGCGTTATCTCACAACGTTTCAAATTCAACAATTCCTTTTTTAGAAACATTTTCTTCTATGAAATCCGAATCATGTTCTCCAATCGTTTTTGCTAGTTGATTCAATTTTGACTTTTGTTGGCTAAAATTTCATTGGTTTACATGAAAACAAATGGTATTTTTTTTTTCAAAAAATGCTATTTTTTTACGGACAGAACAAATCAAAAGCATCTAATTTTAATTCGTTTCATTTGAAGACAAATCACTGGAATTTTTTTTTACAACCAAACAGCCCCTTTTGCAATAACTTTTCTTAAATAGCAATTGAGAATAAACTTGGTGCCAAAACTAACAGCAATGGCAGAAAGTTCAGGAGGATACACCAACAGACCAAACTAACTATCCAGTCACATTCTACAACCACAAGAAAGCAAAATGACTTGACAAAGGAAACTACAATTTTCCCCAAGAAAACATTTTCCAGTAGCAGTTGCAGAAAAAACGTCTAAGCAGGAAGACCATCAAAGAACTTCATGTATCATCAAGCTTCTCTTCATGCCTGATCTTAACGATCGAACCATCCTCTTCCCACCTGCAAAGCAAAAAATATGGTTAAATGACCAAGACAAAAGAGGCAACAAATGGGGAACGTTATGAATGCACATCCCCAAAGTTTTTAATTCCTTACAGTTACGGTCTACATATGCAAGCTTTATGGTGTTCATATTTTTAAGTTCGTCTCGATGGTTAACATGCAGAACTCTAAAAAACATGGTTGGCCAACAGGCACAGGGGGTATTTGGAAACACATAATTTGCAGGTTTTAAGACAATATAAAGCAACCTTTCGGCAATAGCCCTTAGTTTAGATCCCCAACGACCTATTCAAGCTCCTCTACATGATTCCCTTCACCCTCCATGTTCAACAGCACCTCAGGCCTTGCCAGGCTTTGCTCCCTTAATCTCCTGCCTCCTCTTAGCTGCCAGCACTACGCCCACTCTCTCCTAATTGGTCTGCTCAGCCAACCTTCTCAACAACAATCGACAATCCAGAAAAGAACCAAGCTCCCCTCCACCCAATCTGCGACATCGTGGAATAGGCAAAGGGGAACGACGTGCAAGTGGGTTGGTAGGTAAGGACCAGGAGCGACAGGGTGCAGGCTGTGCATCATGGGATGGAATCAAGGGGAGATGGCGTGCAGGGAATTTCAAGCCAAGTTTGAGCCTCTCCAATTCTTAACAACCCCAACTCTCTACCCTTTGAGGCCTTAGGCAACCAAAAAAAAAAGGTTTAGCTTCAACAGGCCCTGCTCCCAAGCACTCAAACTTGAGAGGCACCAGCATTTGCCCTTAGCCCCATTTCCCACGGGGCAAGCCAGCCATGCAAGGAGGCACGGTGGCAGTGGAGGGTCAGGCAGTGGGGGTTTGCAACCCTCTGGGCCTCGTTTCCTTAGAATCAACCCCCAAAACTGCTATAGTTTGCTATAAGGAAGACCCAAAGGCAAGTAATTGAAATTCCCTAAATCCCAGTGGGTTTTTTCATTTTTCCTACAAACTAATCATGAGAAAAAAAGGAATATTGGTGGCAGTATATGCCCCCCGGGAGGCTGGCGCCCTATATCATGGTTGCACTGTTTCAAAAAAAAATCATGCATGTAGTCACCTAAAATAGTGTAGCTGAAATAATTCAGTTTGAAATTTAACTCTGATGTTGAGATTCAAAAAATACAAGTGTCACTGTCAGCACATGATTAACAGTGCCAGGTTGGGCTGCTTGTTTATTTTGTTCTTGACATCTAGGATTAATATCAAACTAACTGTTGCAACTATACTTAACTTTATGTGTTCTACATACGATTTTTGTGATGTTTTTTGAAACATTGCAACATGATATTTTAGGTACGAGGGTTCCAGCCCCCCTGGCACTAATATGTTTGTAGTTTGTACCCAGTACTCCGGCGGCCTCAACTTCAGGTTGTAGGTGGAAGCCAATGCTCATGCAGTAGGCACCTGCGTCATGAACAACCAGTCCAGCTCCCTACAAAAACAATATGTCAGAAGGAAACAGAGAGACACTAATCATCAAATAAAACATAATGGCTTTGAAAAAAGACCTCATCAGGCGTTGGAAGTTCCCTATCTTTTCCAAGGAAATCTGCGGACTCACAAACTGGTCCAACAATATCGAAGGTCGCTACTTCAGCACCAGGAGTGGGGGGAGAGACCAGTTCGATATGCTGCCCAATGAGTAACAAGATTCAAGAGCTGAAATAACTTTCACATGACATTTTTGTTCAATGAAAAATGAAACCTAAACATAAATGCTTCATCAAGTTGCTGCAATCCCTGAGTGATGCATAGTTGACTAAGTGCAACGCCTAAAGAGAATCAGCAGTGAAACAACAATCGTAAAATAAATCTATGGCAAGAATGAGATTGTAGCAGTATAATATATCATTCCAAAACTAAGACTACATCCTTTACTCTCGCACATTACCTAAATATTTATTCTACTGTGTGGTGTCTAGGTGATGCTGAGAACATAGGTGTGTAGTTGAACTTGGAGCCTTCACCAGTAAATTACCCATATATGGTTGTAAATATTAGCATTTAAAACTGTCAGATACAAGGCAATATTCAAAATTTCCATGCATTAAAGTATTCTACTTTCTCACGACTATCATAATGTCAAAGTGGTTACCATCTTTGGGTACACAACCGTTTGGAATCATCATGATTCTATAGATGGAAAAGAAACTACTTCGAGAACATAGTATAACACTCATTATCATTGATTAAAAAACTCTTAAACAAACCTGGTATGCTCCATACAGACTAGGTCTGATGAGTTCTGCCATGCTGCCATCAACAACAATGAAATTCTTGTCCCATTAGATTTAACACCAGTTACTCTATTAACGAAGCAGCAAGTATTAGCAATCAAGGATCTTCCAGGTTCAATGATAAGAGTAAGATCTTGAGAGAGAACTAACTCCCGCACCTGCAACAAAATAAATAGAATAAGCATGATGAATCAAGCCATAACTGCATAAGCTAACTTTTTGTACCACAATAAGAAAAACTGATATCTTAAACATGCATGCGTGCCTGCCAAAGATATGAATCAGAAACATGGTAAGGATGCTGAGCTTACAGTGTTGATGAGATCCCTAGGTGTAGGTAAGACTGCATCGGTATGATGGTTAATCTATTCCCAAACCACCTCCAATATTCAGATACTCCAACTTAAAACCTTGTGATCGAATTTCATCAACATAATTCACCATAAGAACTGCAGCATCTCTGAATATATCAACCTAAAAAAAAAATGGAAGAACACTTTAGATACATCTACTAAGAAACAGGTATTCTGCAAAGAATACAGCCATCTAAGCAAAGAGGAGTACTGGACATAAATGTTCTGCATGCGTATTATTTGGGTTTTTAACTTTTTTATGGCAGAAAGATAAAAACCCTAACCAGTATCAGATCCCTTTAAGCGAAATAATTGAAATGTTATTTACTGTAATGAGTGTATGGGTAGTACATGGAAGGATGAAGGATCTACCTCTAGATTCAGTTTAAATATGCATCTTAATTTCAAAATAATTGAGCCATTACATGGTCATCCTCATCAGCTTAATAACAAAAAGCAGACTCCTTTTTATATTGATATACTAATGCATTAAATATTATCTCTGCACTGAGTCCATGCTACAAATTCCATGATTGCTTATGAAGAACTTTGTATTATCCAAAAATATTGGACTAAACTATAAGACAAATAGGTCAATAGCATCTTCAATAATCTGGAATTGACAAAAATTGGCATTTCAACATGGAACAGTACGAGAGCAAGGTGGAAATGTGACCTGGAGGGAGTAAAACATTAGTACTTATCCCAGTTTTTGAGTGAACAAGTAAACAATAATTGTTTTCTGAGATGAAGTATCAATTAATTAGGGCATGGCATATAATCACCTATTTAGAAATGACCAGATATCACCCTTGTTGATGTGTGGGCCCACTAGTTAGATCTTAGAACATGGCTCTATAAGGGACTTCAGGTATAATCTTAATAATAACAATAATTTCTAATCTTTACTGCTATCCATGCCAAATAAACAGAAATGTCCTTCATTATCATCAGCAGCAATTCAACATAATCTATTCTATTATTCTAATCCATTCAAAAATAAAACAATAAACAACAGCAGCAGAAAGTGAAGACATTTGCTCAATGACACCAGTCCGTCCGAGGATGTAAAAATCTAGGAACAAGAGCCGCACCTGGCAGGGTCGAATCCCGCCTGGAGAGCGAGTCTGAGTTCGTTGCCACTAACGAGGACGGCGCCGCAGCCAAGCTCACGCAGGACGCGTAGCACGGGGAGGTTGTTGTTGGCCTTCACGGCATACCCGACGATGGAGCGGAGCCCCTGGAGAGCGTCGCGGTAGGCGGCGAAGTTGCGGAGGATCTGAGGCTTGCTGTAGAGATAGAAGGGGCTGCGCTCGGCAGCCGCCATCGCGTCCTCCACCCGCACTCCCTCGCAGTACAGGTAGCCATCGGCGCCGCGCCGGAAGCAGTGCTTCGGCACGCCGGCAGCCGCCGCCGCCGCCGCGGACTGTGGCGGTGGGGACGGGGAAGCCGTGGAGACGGAAGCGCGCACGGACAGACGGCCATGGCGGCGGGGGAATGAGATGACGGCGGGGCTCCGGTGGTTCCGGTGGCTCGTTTGGGTAGGGTTTGGGGTCGGGAGAAGGGAGCGCGAGAGCAGGTTCGCCGCCGCCATTGCTAGGGTTTAGGAAGCGAAGTGTTCAACTCTGTTGACCTCCACGTCTGCCTCACACTTGATCAGTTGTTCTCTTTTCTCCAGTTTATTTACTTTTTCTTTCTTTTCCAGATAACGATTTTTGGTGTTTGGACATGTGATGAGTTTGAATATGAAAATGATTTTTTAGGATAAACAAACAAACAAAAAATGAATTTAGATTAGAAAGAGTAGGTACGACATAGGGATGTAAGCAATTAAAAACAACCAAAGAAAAGTGATTTCTGATTTGTATAACGCTGGCGCTTTGCTTGAAGAGGTGGAGGGAGTAGTAAAATCCGATCTTGACCGTGTGAATTCATGTTTAATCGAGTAGTATTTTTTTTAATTCACTGCTAATTCTCTAAAACCAAGTACTGCTAATTTTTATTTCTAGTTCTAAGAGCATCTACAAGAAAATCCAAATTACTCTCACAATCTTTGATTTTTATTTTTATTATTTTTGCAAAAATGAAAAAAAAAAACATCTTCAACAACCCTCAAATCCACATCCCAATCTTTTAGCACATTGGAGAAAAAAACACCCTCACACGCACAAAGATACTCAGACTCCCGGACGTGTCTATCCTAGTGCTCATGCCTTCTCCACGATTAAAAAAGACAAGATTCCATGTGAGAAAAATGCAAAAGAAAAAGATTTGGTGAGAAGGCTTAAATAGGTACATAAACAAATTCCTTGTTCATGATGCAAAACATTACAAGTCCAGAACCGACCAATTTTTTTTTAGAAGTCGAATATTGAAAACATTTAGAGATAACCTTCTTTATATATTTATATATGGTAGTTGATTGGCCATTGAAGAATCGCCCTCATGCAGTGTCATCATTCGCCAAGTGGAGCGCTCCCAGCGGGCGGCTGGGGGCTCCCAGTCGGCGGCTCCCGAGCGGCCCCCGTCGCCGCCTCCCTTCGGCGTGCGGCGGCCCAGCCCTCCGCTCCCCTTTCCCTCTCCCTCTCCCTCTCTCCCCTCCACCCACTGCCTCCACCTAGCACCTCGCCTTCCGGCGAGACGGCTGTCCGGTGGAGCAGATCTGGGCTCCCTGGGGCCGGATTCGGCCTCCTTCTATCCGGATCCATGGTGGTGTTGCGAGACGGCGGCTTGCTCGATGGTGCGACCGATCTGGCTCGCGCTTCAGTGGGCTCGGCGACGCGGACGACGGCACCGTTCTCCCCACCGTTTGGTGGATGGACGGACTCGGCGGCCGGCGTAACTGCACCGGTGAAGGGGTCTAGCGGCAGCGGGCCGATCTGGGTATCTCAGACCTGGATCCGCCGGCTGCTGCCCCCTTCTCGGTGCGGGTGGTGCTCCGGCGATGCGGACTCGGGAGGGCGTTGCCTTGGGTTGGGGACATTTTCCCTAGCAGCGGCTTGGGAGTCGATTTGGACTCTCGGGCACCGGATGAGGATGTCAGTGTTGGCACCGGCCATCTCGACAAGCCGTCCAACCCGCCCTCCCACAAACCACGTCGCTCCCAGGCGCCCCGTGAATCGGCTCCGACATTCACATCAAAGGACATTGTCGCCCCCTGTTTTACAGCTGTTGCCTCGTTGCATCTGGTGAAGACCCTGCCGATCATCTCCGGCATCTAGTCGTGTGCAGGTTCGGCTTGGATGTGTCTGTGCAGGTTCTTGGAATACGGGTGAAAACCCTGCCTGGCGGTGCTGGGCCGGCGGCGATGACGCAATCGACGTCATCTTCCCCCTTGGAGGTGTCGTTGTAATTCCCTCTTCCTTTCATTGATGATGACGTCTGCGGACGTCATTCACCTTTTTGAAGGCATCAACACAAGCACAACTTCTCCTAGTCATGCCCTGCACTACGACATTTGTGACTCAGCTGCGGGCAAGCCAAGAACGTCCTCTCGTTCAAACAGAGGGTCGAAGCATTTATTGTATTATCCTGGTCTATGTATAAGACTATGGTTTTTCTCTATTTTATTTTTTTATTTTCTTTTGTAACAATTGGCTATGTACATCCCCGGATGTAGAGGCCGCATATTGAATATCCTTTATCGAAAAAAATCATTCGCCAAGTGTGGGGGGGGGGGGGACTATCAATATCACGTAATCACGTGTTCGAGCTCTTATGGGCGGACCTGATGAAGGGCGAGTGGGCCAAATGAACCACACTCATGACGACTTGTTTGGCAGGAATCTAGCTCCTTTAAAAACAGTTCCGACAATGGCTCCTCCAAAGAAATGGCTCTAATATCTAGTTTTGTTCTATTAATTGTAAATAACATCATGGTTAAAACGGATTTAGAAACAGATACATACAAAAATTAGAAGGAAATTACTTTTAAAATTCGAAACCACACTATTTGTTTACTTCATGGTTAAGTGCCTTTTTCATTTGCTCAGACATCAAACTCCTCCGGCCAACCATGGCTTTGCATGTGACCAGAGAAAATGACCACAAAAGCCACAATTTTGAGCTTTGTCTCCCCAGTTCATTTTATGGACCGGCTCGGCCGGAGCCCTTCTGTATGGCAGCGTTTAGTAGGGCTTGAGTAGGAGCAGGAGTCGCACAAGTTGTTGTTAGAAGCGTACAAAGTGGCAGAATTTAGATAAAAATAAATTATGAGGATATATCTATCTCCACGTAAGTTAATTGTAGTGATGTATCCTATAAGACCATAAAAATTGCAATGACATTGTTCCAATTAACGCTTTAATTTGTTTACGATTCGTGTATGTACATCTACAATAAAAAGTGTATCGGTTCTTAAACGAAACACAACAAAAACCTCAACTGTTAATATAATGAATGCAGAATTTAGGTAAAGAACAAATTATGAAGATGTATCTCCAAATAAGTGAATTTTGTATCTTATAATGACACCCTCTCGAATTAACCCTACAATTTGTTTATGATCCATGTATGTATTTAATAAAATTAAATTAGGTGGAAAACCCTCATGATTTCCTCAAAAATGGATCCATGTATGTACATCTACAATAAAAAGTGTATCGATACTTAAAAATGTAACAACAAAACCACAACTATTGTAAATGTGATGAAGTCACTAGAGAGAATGGACATAAATTGCGGCTCCAAGAGCAATGGCTTCATCCGGTTTCACCCGTATGTTTGGCTCCCTCCCGTCAAAGTAGTCCTTGATGAGGCTTTGAATCTTGGGTATCATGGTGCTCCCACCTACGAGAACAATCTCACTGATCTTGTTCTTGCTCTTCTCTATTCCAGCTTGCACCATGACGTTTTGCACCAAGTCCATAACTTTGCGGAACATATCGTCATTGAGTTCCTCGAACAGTGATCGTGAGAGCGGCTCGAAGAAATCAACACCATCAACGAGGGACTCAACAGTCACCTGGACATAATCTTCACTGCGGCTCAATGCATTCTTGGCATTCTCACACGTCGCCCTCAATCTTCCGAGACCGATCCTGTCTTGACTGATATCCACTCCGTACTTAAATTATAGTTCGTTTGACTTTTTCAACCCTAAGTTTGATCACTCATCTTATTCAAATCTTTGTGCAAAATATCATTTATTTTGATGTGACTTACTTATTTAATAAATAACGTACATGAATGATTTAAATTTGACTATGTTTGCATAAATTTTTTGAATAAGACGAGTGATTAAAATTGAGGTTAAAAAAGTCAAACGAATTATAAATTAAAACGGAGAGAGTATATTCTATCTATGGATCAAGGCAAAGCGCAGATATACATGTGGGGCCGTTCTATGAGAAACATTTCAGCCAGTTGTCCCGGGTGATTCGGCCTAGGTGATATATATTCACGATAAAAAAAAGAGATTTACTAAATTTCATGTGTCTGATTTTAGTTTGCTTTCAGCGACAATTATTGCATATATTTTATACTAAAATTACAGTTTTAGTTCATTATAATTTATGTAGACACAATCTGCAATTTTTTATTTCAGAAATAAAAAATCTGTTAGACAAAACTAGATAAAATCTTATATATATTGGCACAAAGACAATTTAACAATCACAATTATTTCTATAGGAGGACAAGAACAAAAAATTAATATGTTATAACACAAAGACAAATAACAAAATACAAAGTTAACAAGTAACTTATACTAGTTGGTGAGATATATTAGTGTTGTCTAAAATCATCTTAAATTTCAGACACCTGAACTATAGAAAAAGTGTAAAAAAAAAATCTACCAACAACAAACCGGCGGAGATGATATACTTGGAATAAAGATGATATACTTGGAATAAAGAAAGATGATATACTTGAAATGTAACGAAATTATGAGAGCCTACCACTTTGCAATCAACAAAAACCCTCACCGCCAGATCTAGCTAGCTACTTGTTGCATTGTCAAGCTGATCTCTGCCGACCACCACGTCATCGCTAGCACAATCATGTCTTCTATATGTGCACCACTCTCCTTGATCGCTTAGGTGACCGATCGCCGGCGTCAGCTCAACCGTGGCCGGCGGGCCATGCCCGCGCCATTGTAGGGGCCGTGCTGCCCACCTTGTTGTAGTTGGTGCGGCCCAGGTTGCATTGTCGCCGCCACGCCACCAACACAGGCTGCCAAGCCGTCACTGCGAACACAGCGCACACGTGCTGTCGTGCCGCGCCTCGCAGTGACAGCGATGCCCACAGCAGCTCCGTCATGCTATCACTCTCATCGTCTCGGCAGGATAGTAATAATATTCCCGTTGTAATGTACAGATATTTTTCTAGTATATAAATACTCCTATATATACGTGGACGACGCTGTTCAGCTAGCACCGTGAGCAAGGGGCCAATATGGCCATCAGTCCAAAAGTTTCCAGATCAAATCGTGTCTTTCATTTGTGCCGAATATCATTTGTACCTAACATTCAACTGAGGGGTTGTCAAAAACAATCCTACAAAAGAATGAACTCCAACGCCGTGCCAATTTATGGCACAATGATCCAATAGCTTCAAGATGATGAAAACCTTCTCTCCTTGACTTTTCTCGACGGTGACGATGAAGGGACAACAGATCGCCAGCGGCCAGATGATGTTCGGTGCTGCTCACTTGCATTAGCTGCTGCCGATCTCCAGAAATACCAGAAACAAATAAAGGCCATCACACTGAATACTACAGCAGCTATCCAGATGCCCTTGCCAGTGTCATGTACGTGAACCACTTCACTGTCCGCAGAGGTACCCGTGTCCACAAAGGAAATGCTCGTCTTTGTACACTCTAGTCAGAAAAAGATAAAAGAAAAATAACTATTAGTAGACACAAATTACTATTAACAGAGAATACATAGCTAGTATATATGTTCACCTTCAAGAAACAACAAACAAGCATGTACTACCTCCGTCTCAAATTATAAGACATTCCAAGAATCTTGGAGAGTCAAACTATCTCAAGTTTGATCAAACTTATATGAAAATATAATAGCATTTATGATGTCAACTAAGTATCATTAGATTTGTTATCAATTATATTTCCATAATATGTCTATTTGATTTTATAAATCTTTATAGTTTTCTCTATAATTATTGATCAAACTTGAGATGCTTTGACTCTTCAAGATTTTTGGAAGGTCTTATAATTTGGGACAGAGGGAAGTACCTGCTAAGCATTCCTGAAATGTTGACCATTTGGAGACGATATGTCTGTCCTTTCCATTGCACAGAATATATGTGGTAGCCAGTTCAGGAGGTCCCCACCTTTCTTTCATGTAACGGCAAAGACAACAAGCCCCACTGTCATTGCTTGCTGGAATTTGATCAATTGCATATAATAGCGCATTGCAGCATGTTTGTGAGGATGGCTTCCATACACCGTCTTGCTGCATGCATGATAATACAGCAATGCTTGTCAAGTCATAACGACATGTGCCCTCTTCCGATCTTTCTGTATCTGTGGCTGAATAAGCTCTAGATGATAACAGAAGGATTCCGAGCAGAAACACCCATAGTCAACATGTCTTATAGACTACCAATCAAAACAAAACAATGTATTTAGCAATTGGAAACTCAACGACAAAACTAACTGGAAGAACCAAAACTAAAATAAACTCTCACGACCTTTTTAACCAAGCAATTTATTGAACAATTTGAAAAGAATGAGGACATTAACTATAATCTGTAACTGTCACTACTATAGAAACGGCAAACAGTGCCGGTTCAAAACCCCTCTTCAGTGGCGGTTTTCGAACCGGCACTGGCAAATCGGCAGTGATGAGCTCATGCCATCACTGCCGGTTATGCCAAACCGGCAGTGATGGCTCAAGCATCACTGCCGGTTATGCGTGTTACCAACCGGCAGTGATGCTTGAGCCATCACTGCCGGTTTGTTTCACCAACCGACAGTGATGCTTGATCCATCACTGTCGGTTTGGCACCCCAACCGGCAGTGATATTATTTTTAAAAATTGTATTTTTTAATTGTTTTATTTTTATTTGGGGTTTCTGGTTTAGGGTTTATGGTAGAGGTGGTGGGGTGGGAGATCGTGGAGGTGTTTGCTATCGAATCATTTGATATCGATGTGAATTGAAGGTGGTTGTGGACTAGCGACAATACAAACCCATCACACATTTATAATAATTATTACAAAACATCTAAACAAAACTTAAAGTATCGAATTAATTGTCGCATTACAATAGTCTTTCGAGGTCGTCTTTTTCATAGTTCTTCTTGAAGTCTTTACTCTTCACAATGGATAGACATCCTTTTCTATACACTATATCGTCCAGAATAAGAGCTGCTATCTCCTCTTGAAATCCTCTTATCTCAAAATCCACCAACCTATTGTGGCCTTGATCTTTGCGTTGTAAATTGATACAAGATGATATTGAGATGCATATACGTAAGATAAAACAATAGAATTAAAATGCGACGCGTACGTACCATGCCATCTCCTATTCCTAGTTTTGCGCCAAAGTAGCAAAGCATTGCCCACATCACATAGAACCCGCATTCGTTGTTCCCCATTGGTTGATCTAGGGTCTTGACCTTCTTCATATACTCCACTCTGAATGGTTCTCTCTATTTTTTTTTGCATCTTAGGCTCCACATTTCTCCAATCAGGTAACGCCTTCATTCTGTGACAATGTAAATGAAGTGTGAAGGCTCAGGACATTATTAATTACAATATCATATGTGATTGAAAAGTGTGGTGATATTGGGTTCACTTACATATTTAGCACTTTGACTAGGGGTTCGATAAGTTTAAGTGGCTTCTTTTTTGAGTCCCACACCTCGATAGTTGAATTTTTAAGACTTATATCTACGAGGACGTAATGGTTGCTGCAACACAAAGTTTATGTTATTGAATGATATATCAAGAAAAAACATTTAAGTAAGGGTCGAGAACACATACTCGCAATTGTAGGTTAGTAGTGTGTTTGTTTTGCCGACTGAGAACATTCTTTCAAACTCTATCTTCAAACTCGCTTTGCATGTTGTATCATTTACATAGATGGGGTCCAAGAAGTCAAAATTGCTATTTCATTTTTGAAGGCAAAATTTTGCTACAGACCTGCAAAATAAACATGCATGGATATATTCAAATGTAGATCACGTAGTTTATTATAACGTTGTTAGGGTATGGTACTTACATAGTCCATAACATCATAATCTGCACATCCAGCGAGCGTCATTGAAAGAGTTGAAAGAGGTCTTCATAATGAATAGTATGCACAACTTCTTCAGGATGATTAAAAATAAAACATGGAGGGATGCATACTTCAAAGGTTGCATTCTTGTCTTTGCTGTTGTTACTATCTATGATGTAATAATCATGCAACTGTCGCATGTTTGTTGGCAAATTTCTATACTCTTCTTGGCTGGCGACCATAGGCTTGCCTAGTTCAAACTTATATGCAACTTTGACCTTTTCAAAATTGGTTTTTTCAAAATAGAGATTCTCGGCATCCTCCATGCTTATATTCAGGTCCGCGGCCAAGTTTTGTATCTCTAGCTGCTGAAAGGTGTGTATTTCTCTAGCTCTTTCTTGGTTACCCGGATTTTTGCTTTGCCTTTCAAATTGGCTCTGTTTCTCAGGTATATAAGCCAATCGTTCATACAAGGCAAGTTTGGCGGCCTTTTCTGCAATCTGAGCTCGTAGAATATCGTCCTTAGTCGGCACTGGCTGCCGCCTTTTACTAGTCATCTTGGGATCTTTACCAACTGAAGCTAGTGACCTCCTCTTTTGCGAAGTCGAATCTGATTTAGAGCTAGGCCGTCGAGATCCCAGTCCTGGGGACTTTGAAGATGGTGGAGGAGGAGGAGGAGGAGTCTTCTCCTTTGGCGGTGGAGAAGGAGTCTTCTCCTTTGGCGGTGGAGGAGGTGTCGGTGGATCTTGACAACGAGAGAAACCTCTTGGCGGAGGCGACCAGAATGATTCACTGTCATCATCATCATCCGAAGATGGCTGGTTATCTAGCTTGATGAAGAGTTTGCGCCAGGCGACATGAGTGCCCAAGTTGTGAACTAGACGCGGCATATCTTCCTCCACTGGGAAATCAATATGTATCTTATTGTACTTCTTGTCCAATATCTTATCAATGCTGACCGTGGCATACCCGAGTGGCACTGGCTTGCCATGAATGATGTTCTCTCCTCTAGGAAATGCTTGTCCGACCGCCACCTTGTCTTTGGTCCACTGTTGTCGGATGTACAACCTGACATTCACAAGTTCTTTGATGTCGTCCACCGGATGAGGAGCATTGACCTCTTCATCGTCAGACATAGGGGTTGAGCCACAGCTACTGCGGCCCTTGCCGGGCACTGGGCTATTCAAAGCCGGGATTGCATGCGGCCCTTGACTCGAACACATGGTTTGCATAGCGCTCGCCACTTGAGTAGCTATCCGTGCTTCAATGCTCTGTTCTAGCTCCTATCGTATCCTTTGGAACTCCTCTTCTCTTTGCGTTCTAGCCCTTGCCCGGCTCCTATAGGAAGCGGATTCACTTTCAAATGCTTTCTCCCAAGGAATTACCCCGGCTCCTCTAGTGCGACCGGGGTGCTCCTTGTTTCCAAGTGCTTGCGTGAGCACGTCATTTTCTCTATCCGACCTGCGGGCCCCTCTATGCACTTCCTCAGTGATCGTGGAAATCTTCTGGAGGAGATCGGTGACGGGTTCAGCCCTGGCAGAAAGGCTCCCGTCAGGATTGTATTGTGCCCCCCTTGCGAGTAGGTAGTTCACTGATCTGGGCTGCCAATCGCTTGTCTAAGGCGTAACGCCGCTCTGCTCTAGTGCTTCGACTTGGGCATCCCTATCCGGAATCTTCCTTACGTACCCACGCGATCCTAGGCGGTGAGGATTATTTGACCTAAGCGAGTTTGCTTTGTTTCTTTTGCTTGATGCCTTGGCCTCATCGGATAGCTTGTAAGCCTTGAACTCCTCCCATAAGTCCCTCTGCTTGCTGAATTCACCTCCCGCAAAATTTGGTTCTTTTTCCTTCTTGATGAGCTTGTGCAACTTTCCCTTGAAATTCTTGAAGGAGTGACCCATGATTTCCTTGGCCCTCTTCTTGACTGTCACTTCATCACAATCATTAGGGAAAGTGAAATACCCTCTGAGCTTGTTCCAAACTAGTTCCTTCTCAACTTCTGGAACCCTCCACGGGTCTTGCTCACTTCCATTCCACTTCCTGTATTTGATCGGGATGAAGTCCCTTACAAGTGCCCCGATGGTACTCTTGTATGGGCCCAATGCTTTAAGTGACTCCACCGGCTCCCCTAGTTGATCGAACTGAGAGATGTGTTAGTGTCTAGTTGTCTGAGGGAGCTTTGTTGCACCACGCTTAGTCCTTCTGGAACTCTCACCAGTACTTGGATCTTCCGGCGGAACCTGCTTCAAAATTTATAAATAAGTCCCCATCAAACTTTTATGGCTATATCTACCGTGTTTTAGGTATGACCTAAGTTATTACCTCTTCTCCTTGACCCTCTTCTAGGTTTAGCATATGGCTAGGGCTCCAAGGTCTTTGATCCCCTTGCTGGTTGTCATCGGCTCCTTGGTCACGTTCAGCACCGCCACCACTAGTTCCTTGGTCATCTGCTTCGGTCGCAGGGCGACGGGTGGTGAATTGGCGCTTAATTGTCATGTTTCTGGACATGAATTTCGATTATTGGTATTAGCTCATAGGTAGATAGATAGACTCAAAAGCCATACATAAGTCGAGCGGGTTCATTTAGGTATACATAAGTGAACTACCTATAAGTCATGCTATACATCTCTCTAAAGCCATGTATATATATGATATGAAATGTGTCAAGTCATGCTATACATAAGTCATATCTATAAGTCATGTTATACATATATCTCTCTATCTCTATATATATCTCTAATCTCTATCTATATCTCTCTATCTAAAGCCATGTATATATGATATGAAATTTGCCATCTATCTATAAGTACTATACATCTATATATCTCTCTAATCTCTATCTCTCTATCTCTCTATCTCTCTATATCTCTCTATCTCTCTCTATCTCTCTATCTCTCTATCTCTCTATCTCTCTATATCTATCTAAAAATGTGCCTCCACAAAGTATATAGATAGACTCAAGCATCTTTCTCTATCTATCTTTCTAAAGTCATGTATATATATTATATGAAATGTGCAAAGTTCTGTTATACATCTCTATCTCTTTCTCTATCTCGATCTATCCGCAAATTTGAATCATGGTAGCCACAATATGAAACATGCTACATATATATTAATATGAATATGAATCAAGCAATACCATAATCACTACATATCTCTCTATCTCTACCATAAGAATATTACATATATATGATTGTATCTATCTCTCTAACTCCCTATATCTCTATCTCTATCTATCTATATATCTACAAGCATCAATATCAATATGTGACATGTATATATGAATCAATATATAAGCCTTTGAATCAAGCATATCTAAGTGAATCATATATACAAGCATATATTTCTCTCTATCTCTCTATCTAAGCTATCTTTCTCTATCTATATCTCTCTAATCAAGCATAGGATGATGACATATATAAGTTATCTATATTTATCTAAGCTATCTCCTTATTCCTCTCTCTCTTCCTCCTTCCTCCCTTCTTCTCGGTGGAGCATCCTTCTCCTTCTCCCTCCTCCTTCCTCCTTCTCCCTCCATCTTCCCTCTCCCCTTCCTCTTCTCTCCATGCATGCCAAGCAGCAACTAGCTAGTAGTCCTCACTATGGCATTTCGTCGAACACGTCGCAGGCATGGCCATTGGAGCTCATCGTGGAGGTCGGGGGCCGGAATCCAAGCTTCTGCGCCATCGCGGGGGAGGTCCTTGGTGGCGGCGAGGTCGGGCGTTGAGGTGCTGCGAGGTCGGGGGAGGTCGGGGGAGGTCCGTGGGTGGCGGCATCCTTCTGCGGTGGCGGCCGTGGGTGGCGGCGGCGCCGGCGGCGTCGGGCTGCAGCTGTGTCGGGCTACAGCGGCGCCGAGCTCGAGCGGGGGCGGGGAGGTCGCCGAGGTCGAGGGGCGACGTCGTCGTGCTTCCGCGAGCTCTCGGGCGATGTCGAGAGTGGCTAAGTGTTGAACTAGCGCGCGTCTGAAAATTTTCGGACGCGCACCAGTGCTTATATAAACGAGCACATCAGTGCCAGTTCTTATTACAAACTGGCAGTGATGTGCCCTATCACTGCCGGTTTGTAATAAGAACCGGCACTGATAGGTGGTCATCAGTGCTGGTTTGTAATAGAACCGACAATGATAGGTGGTCATCAGTGCCGGTTCTAGGCACTGATGTCCACCTATCAGTGTCGGTTCATAAAACCGACACTGATGACCACCTATCATATGGTAATTTTGACTGTCTTAGAATTCAAATTACTCTAATTTTTAATTTGAATAGAAGTCGAAAATATTCCAAAATAGCTTTTGCTAGTTTTGAGAAGCTCTATATTATTGCTTATACACTCAAGGTCTAATTCTTTATAGTTTTTGAATTCCCTTTTGAATTTGAATAAGGGTTTAAAATTCAATAACCCCCTTTGTAATTACTCCAAAAATTTGAATAGAAATTGAAAATCTTCCAACATAGCTTTTGCTAGTTTTGTGGAGCTCTACATTATTGCTTATACACTCAAGGTCTAATGTTTTATAGTTTTTGAATTCCCTTTTGAAGTTGAATAAGGGTTTAAAATTCAATTACCCCCTTTGTAATTACTCCAAAAATTTGAATAGAAGTTGAAAATCTTCCAACATAGCTTTTGCTAGTTTTGAGGAGATCTACATTATTGCTTATACACTCAAGGTCTAATTCTTTATAGTTTTGGAATCCCTTTTGACATGGCATACATCAATCAACAACGTGGTACAACTCAACAATCTTTAGAACTCCATATGATCTCAAATTACTAAAACAACATTTCATTAAGGATTACATAGTTTATGATACTCTAACAATTCACGGTGCAGGCACGATGATGGCCTCATCATGATCACTCCGGAGGTAAGCAAGTTCATCACCCTCTTCAAGGACATGTAGGGTAACGTCCGCCCCAAAAGGAGCCATTTCTTCATAACCTTTGTACTCTTCTTCGTCTGTCACTCCGTCGACACCTACAATCTTCATTTTGCCTTGCAATACTACATGTCGTCTTCCATTTGTATTGTTATCCCTTGCATAGAAGATTTGCAAAACATCTATTGTAAGGACGAAGGGGTCATCTCTGTATGCGGTCTTGGATAGATCAACGGTAGTGAACCCATCCTTATCGGTGTTGATTTCATTCAGCCGGACCCACAGACAATGGAAAAGAGCAACTTTCAACTGATGTCCATAGTCTAGCTCCCATATCTCATCTATGAAACCATAGTATGTTGCCACCACCGGCTGTACTCATCGTGGGCGTCGAAACGAACACCACTGTTTTGGTTCGTGCTCTTTCCGTCCTGTTTTTTGTGTTAAATGTAAAACCATTTATTTGATATCCTTGATACTTCATTAGCGTAGTCGAAGGTCCGGGGGCTAAGAGATCTAGCTGACATCCCGTCACCTTTCCTAGCCTTTAGCGTCGAAACCAGTCACCGAATTCCTCCTTATGTTTTTTCTCAAGCCAAGCCTGTGACCTCCCTATGTGCTTAATTTGCAGAAACTGCTTGTGCTCATCAATGTATGCCATCACACCGTCGGCCTGTTGGAGAACAGCGAAGTGTGCTTGTCTGAAGGAGACGACTTCGTCCATTTTGACAGCTTTCTCACCTATTGTTCCTTTGCCCCCTAGTCTTCCATCGTGATGAGATATTGGAACTCCAACCCGCTTGATGTCCAGATAATATGTGGAGAACTCAATAGCCTCCTCTGTTGACCATCCTTCTACCATGCTCCCTTCTGGTCTGAATTTATTCCTAACATACCGCCTAAAAACTTTCATCAGCCTCTCGAAAGGAAACATCTGGTGTAGGTACATTGGGCCAAGGGCTTTTATTTGATCCACAAGATGAACAAGTAGATGCATTGAAATGTCGAAGTAAGTCGGTGGGAAATGCATCTCAAGCCTGCATATAATCTCGGCTATCTCCTCCTTCAGGTGGTCTAACCTGCCCACTTCAATGACCTTTTCAGAGATCGCGTTGAAGAACGAACACAACTTTATGATTGGAGCGCGGACCTTGTCAGGGAGGATACCTCGCAGGGCAATTGGGAGCAGCTGAGTCATTATGACATGACAGTCATGGGCCTTCATAGAACCATAGTTAAACTTAAGTTCTCTCATGTTAACTAGCCTCTTCAGGTTCCCACAGTAGTCACTCGGTACTTTGAGATCATTAAAGAAAGAAATAAGCATTTCTTTTTCATCCTTTTTCAGTGTCCATGATGCCACCGGAAGTTTCAAGTGGTCATTCTCAAGAGTTACTAGGTGTAACTCCTTCCTGAGGCCCAGGTGTTGCATGTCCAAGCGTGTCACGAGAGAATCCTTGCTTGTTCCCCCGGTGTTCATCAACGTGTTAAGTGTGTTACCACACACGTTTTTAGTTATGTGCATTGGATCAAGACAGTGACGTACACTCAAAAGTGGCCAATAAGATAGTTTCCAGAAGATTGATTTTTTCTTCCAGATACTATCGGTTGGCGCTGCTACTACTGCCCCGTCCCCCTTCCCAAGGACAATATTTGTGAGTTTGCTTAATTGTTGAAGCATCTGTTTCCCGTCTCGATACTTTGGAGGTCCACGTTTCTCAGTAGTCCCATTAAAATCTTTTGTATTCCTACGGTAAAGGTGATCACGACGTAGGAACCTACGATGTCCCATGTAGACCATTTTCCTGTTTTCTGGTAGATGTGTAGCATCAGTCTCGTCCAAGCACTCGACACACCCAGTGTATCCTTTTGTCTTCTCTCTAGACAAGGAACCTCGCCCTGGTAGGTCGGTGATTGTAGCGATAAGTACAGCCTTTACTGTGACATGTTCTTTCTTGTACTCGTCCCAAACATCCTTCACACCCATCTCCCACATCTGTAGTAGTTCATCGATCACTGGTTCTAGAAGCACATCAATATCATTACCAGGTTGTTTTGGTCCTTGGATTAGTAATGGGATCTGGACGTATGACCGTTTCATACAAAGCTAGGGTGGAAGGTTATATATACATAGCGTCACTGGTCAAGTGCTATGATTGGTTCTCACCTGGTCAAACGGGTTCATCCTATCTGTGCTCAAAGCAAACCACAGATGTCTTACCTCTCCACCGATGTTCTTATAGAACATAGTGTTGATAGTCCTCCAGTCCGACCCATCGACGGGGTATCTCATCATTGAATCTTTCTTTCGCTCTTCGCCGTGCCAACGCAACAACTTGGCTGACTTCTCATTTGCAAAAACCTATGCACTCGTGGAGCTATAAGAAAATACCACACGGACTTTACTGGCCCTCCTCTGGTCTTGCTTCCATCATTTGATGGTCCTTGCTTGTATCGGGGAGTTTTACACTTGGGACATGCATCCAAGTCTTTGTATTTCTCTCCACGGTACAATATGCAGTCGTTGGAACACGCGTGGATTTTCTCGTATTCTTGCAGTCTTTGCATGGACAGAATACAAGATGTGAGTCCCCAGCATTGACTCTAGCTCGCTTGATGAAATCGTCGATGCCCGTCAAGTACTGTGGGTCTGTATGTGACAGATCGTACATCCACCCTCGGGCCATGTTTGCACTGATAAAATAAGATGGGCAGAGCAGAGGAAACATAGGAACATATTAATAGAAACATTTTTTAACAATATTCTTCGATATAATTTGAATTTGGTCGCGCTATAAAAATAAAGAGAACAAATAGATAACAATGGAAGCATGGAGTATTAAATGTAAGTATTAAAAGCATGCATGGAGTATTAAATCTAAGTAATAAATACCGAATCTATTCCACATCCCATCAAATCTTTCATGCATGTATTGAGTATTAAATGTAAATAATAAATATAACTAATTACAATTTTTATCCATAATTTTCGAGACGAATCTTTCGAACCTAGCTACTCAATGATTATACAATAATTACCCAATAAAAACAAAGTGCTACCATTTTTCTAAATAATTTTCGATCTAAAAGCTACAAAAAATTGACACAAATTGCAACATCCCTGTTCTTATCATGAAAACTAGCATAGCTCTAACACAAATTGACACAATGTAAACCAACAATTCTAAAGAATTATGTTTGTTACTAACCAAGAGTAAGAAGACATGAGGATCCAAGAGTGAAGAGGAGCCAAAAATAGAGATCAAGAAATCCACCAGCCGCAACAATGGAGAGAGAGCTCCTCACACACTGTTCTGTACTGTTGGGCAGAGGAGGGAGGGAGGAGATCGAAGCTTTATACTGTACATAACTTTACTGCCGGTTCCATCCACGAACCGGCAGTGAAACACCACATCACTGCCGGTTCGTGGCTTGAACCGGCAGTGATAGGCACTGCCGGTTGGTGGCTTGAACCGGCAGTGATAGGCCAAGAGGCATCACTGCCGGTTCAAGCCACGAACCGGCAGTGATGTGGTGTTTCACTGCCGGTTCAGCCCCTGCCCCCAATAATTGGGGGCCTGTCAGAGGGTCAGAGGAAGAACCGGCAGTGAAGGGACATCGCTGTCGGCCCAAACAAAACCGGTAGTGATGGGCCGACAGTGATTGCCGTTTCTGTAGTAGCGTGTATATATCCAATGCAAAATGTAGTCCAATAAGAAAGAGAGAAACGTACAGCATATGACATTGGCATTAGGAGTATTTATCTGTGCATCAACAACTGAAACATTTCTGCCCTTCTTTGCCTGCATTGTAGAGATTACTAGTCCAAATCATTACTCACTCTGATGAACAGTAGCAGAAAGATTTACTATATATAAGATTCCTAGGTTTATGATCTCAGAAATACTGGAAGTTAATTAAAACAAATTTCATCTGAAACTGAAGTTGATGTCACAACACAATAGCACATACACCTTTTCTTAAAACTGAAACTGAATTTCATGGCAGCTGCTGTTCCATTCATTTAAACAAACAAAGCATGCACAAACAAGTTAAGTGTTGGGGGAGCCAATTATGGTATGGGCCGACTCCCTCTAGAAGAGGCTCAATAAAGGTATGTGCTTGCTTGTAATTCCTACCCTTCTAAAGGGGTCGATTGTAAACTATCAACTCCTATATAAATGAAGAAAGCATGTGAAGAGAGGGAAACTCTCTCCTACCAACCCACAACCGGAACCCTAGCCAAATGAAGGGAGCATATGAAGAGAAGGAAACTCTCTCCTATCAACCCACAACCGAAACCCTAGCCGCCGCTAGCAGTCTCATTTTTTGGCCGAAGTCAAGTCCACGATGTCATCCAAGAGAAAAGGGCCTCCATACGCATTGCAGCCCAGATGTCGAGCCTTCGCACGAAGCCGGTTGCCGAAGCCTTCGAAGCCTGGTTGTCGAGCTTTCGGCGTCCATGCACTGCAGCTCGTATAACCTTTGGAGACCTGGACCACTCGCCTGCTACCTTCGCAGCTGTCAGGAATCCAAGCTTTGGAGTCCGGAGTGAACCACTCCAATATCAATTTCCTAGCAGCATCGTCCGTTCATTTTCAAAACAAATGCATAGTACATGCTACTTTCGTTTCTAGTGTTTGTTGTTGACAGCGAAGGTGCCAGAAGCGAAGTCTGTGCACGGCGGCTAGTTCGCGGAGCTCAACAACGCAACCAACCTGGCCAGCACCCTCTCGGTCGAAGGCCCAGGCAGTGGTACAACTAGCTTGGCCCCGCGAAGCTGTGCATGAGCAATTCAGTTCAGTAAAGCTACCAACCCGATTCAGCAGAAAACCAGATAAGTAACGAATACGTACTTCATTTCCAATCAGCACTAATTATTGCTTCGATCGTAAGTTACGAATCTGTACACCCCTACTCTGCTTATCGTCATTTTGCACCTCTCTCTCTCTCTCTCTCTCTATATATATATATATATATATATATATATATATATGCACTAGATATGCGACGCTTCACTAACCTTTGTCTATAAGACAAATTGAAGCGACAGACCTGTTGTAGTAAGCAATAAATAGTTAAAACAACAAGAGGCCCAACACGTAATCAAGCTGGGGCTTGCGAAGGCAGAGCCTTTTAGGACGAATCTCCAATAAGCCACGAGGAAAGCACGAGTGCAGCAGCGCTCTGGCTCCAACGAGTGTCCGACCGGAGCTTCAGCGATGATCAGCCGAAGGTCTATTGCGTAGAGTTGTATCAGCCTCATACTCACGAGAAGGCTCACGAAGGTATAGGCTGCCAGTGACCACAATGATCCAGCGCGTGGGCACTCCAAGCCAAGGAACGTGCCTCCGCGCATGAACCTGCTCCGGCCCGTCACCCGACCCTCCTTCTGAAGGTCCGAGCAGGAAGACACTCAATCAGCGAAGGCCTACGCAATAAAACTGTCCAAGATAAGTTTCGTTTTTACAGTGTGGCATGTCAATTAGTTGAATGAGGTAAGAATGCTAAGTTTCACTCGCCAAACTCTACAAGCTGAACAACACTACTTCACACCTGAGCTTTGAATCTCCGATCCGGCAAAGGAGCCTTCGGTATTCCTATATGGGTTTCGATCGACCATGCATGTCTCTTATAGAAACCTCGCACCCCAGGAAAGGTAGAGTCCTCAGAGGTATGATCTTTGAACTCTCGTAACTAGCGGAGTCGTTACGTCCGTTCAAGCTTCATTAACTCTTACAAAAAAGGTCACCTAAAAATTTTCCAACCTTGGGATATTTTTGTTAAAAGAAACCTTCGGCCATCTTCTTAAAAAAAAAGAAAAGAAAAAAAAATCCAAAAATAATCAAGCCTTCGCTCGTCTTTGTTCAAAAACAATATATTTTTTAGATAAAGAAAATTATATTTCCGGCTTCAGTCATCCTCTCACGAGAATACATCAGGCAAAATTATTACAACAAGAAATTAAAAAACAAGAACTGACGGAAGAGATTACATCCCCAACAAGAGGCTCGACTAGTCCTACACGACACATGATTTGCTACGTGATGTCCACTCGTCAAGAATAAGACCACCAACGTTGATACACTGTCGCCAAACGTCTGTCAGACCAAGAAAAGGTACTGAGAGATCGTCGGACATCGGCCACCATTGAAGACACGGGTACTGAAACTTGACAACGGCACGAAACCTCTGGTTCAACTGCAGGGGAGCGACCATTCAAGGGGTCTTCCAAAAGCGACGTCTCCAACGAGAAAAATAACATCCACAGACGCCATCATCGTCCCACCAGAAACACCGGAGATGAGTTTTCACCCGGAGATCCCCCAAACATGGAAGACAGTCACTGCTCACCATTAGCCGAGCGGTTACGCCTTTATTGGTACCTCCGTCTTGAAACTTCGTCGTCCCCTGCCCAAATGGCGGCACGGCCGGACCCCGATTGCTGCACCCGCAATCCGTTGACAGACTACGAAGACGACGCCTCCATGGAGGTGATGACGCGGGTACGCCACCGCCGTCAGCCCAAAAGGCAGGGTTTTCACCCCTCTCCGTCGCAGGACCAGAGCCATAGCATACCGCCCAGCCAGCCCAGCCAGGGGCGATAGTGACCTCCCCGAGATCGACCTGCCGCCGCCGCTGATCCGGAAGCATAGCCGCTGGAGCGAGATTTGGCCTCGGCGCCCCAGATCCGATCCCAAGAGGGCGAATCCGATTGGCCACCGCTGCCTCCCGCCGCGGACCACCTCCGAACTCGCCGCACACACCAGAGCCGAGGCCGGCCATGGCCTCACCGCCGCCCAATCTGTCCCTCTGGCCTGCCGCCGACTTGTGCCTTGGAGTGCCACGCCACCCCACCGCATCCACCACCGGAGAAGCCATGCCCCCGCCATCCCGGTATGCCGCGCAGCCATGCTGACGATCCACTCCGGCGGAGGCGCGGCGCGAGAAGGGATGGAGAAGAGGCGGCGGCGGTAGGGTTTGTCGCCACCCGTGTCGCCCAGCGTGGGGAGCGACGCGGGGGCCGGCCCTCTCTCCCTATGGTTCGTGGGCGGACGAGGAACCTTCTTTTTTTTAAAAAAAGATTTAAAGCCTTCGGTTGTTTAAAAAAAAGAAACACACAACGAATCCATGTACCTTCGGCCATCTTTTTAACTGGTCACGGAAGATCCTAAGGTCTTCATCCTATCTTCGTAAAAAAAGGGTAAAGCTCCTATAACTTCCGGCGCTTTTTGTCAAAAAAAAACAGAAATAGCAAAAACTTAGATGGAAAGCATTGAAGGTTCGAGATATTACCTCTTGTGCTAGTCAACCAGCTTTTTGGTGAGCAAATGCCGCGCGACCTCCGCAAGAAAGCAAGCACGTAGACCATTTTATTTCAAAATGTATTAACCTGTGTGGTATAGGTTTTGTTCAGAACAAGTCATCGCACATGTTTGTACGTGTAGTAGATCATTTTGAATACTGCGCCACTTTGTGGCAACCCAGTGAAACCTTGTGTGTGCATAGCTGCTGCACGCCCGGTCTCCGCCAGTACAGAAACTGTACTGTATAATCATCTCCGGCCGGCTTAGTACCTGGTTTGGAAAACCTCCGCATGCTAACAAAACGACCGTGCAAGTTTTGTGTTCCACACATGTGCAGGTCATTCGAAAGAAAAGCAAAAACACATGCGGAAGAGTTGCCGGGATGGTGCTGGTGAATCGTCCTTCGGCTCAGCGCCTGTGCGGAGGCTACGACCTCCACGGCTCCACCGGCCCTGGTCTGCCGCCCACTCCACAGGCACGGGCTACGTCCTTCGCTGGCGAGGCAACTGTGTCCTCCGGCAGTGGACCACGTCCGTGCAGAGGCTTGCATCCCAATCCATCCAGCCGGCCAAAGTTGCTTTCGGCACAGGACTCTTCACACTCTACCAGGCCACGCCGCCGCCACCGTGCTCGCCGTATGCAGGCCTTCTCCGCCCTGGTCTTCATCGCCAGCCTTCGCCGTCCAGCCTTTACTAGGAAAACTTCTCCCGCTGGCATTCGTTATCGTGCCGGCACGAGTAAATTCTTTGAAGTGAAGGATTGATCCTATAAAATCTCCGAGGAAAGGTAAAATCCTCGGGCGAAGGTACGAACTTCTTAAACACTTTATTAAAGCAAGTGAAGGTGGAATCTTTCGATAAAACATTTCATCCCAAAACTATTTAAATAAATAATGTTATTATCAAAAGTATAGTAAAATAAAAGGGTAGAGCCTTCGCTTCTTGTTTAAAATAAAAAAAAGAGAAAGTTGCGAAGGCTCCCAACTCCCACCTCTTTTTATTAAATTAATTACTGAGGCTCAAACAACCTGAGTACTCAAGTTGTGGGTCTTCGTCATGTTCACTTGGAACTGAAAATATTTCACGCAAGCTAACCAATGACACTACAAGCACTTGTGTTCTTGTTTGTATTTAGTACAGACCGACGAACGAACGCAAGATACTGCCGGCAAACTGCGCAATACCTGCCGCTCATAGCACAAGCAGAGGTGTAAGTCCTAAGGCCTACGGACGACCGTCAGTCGAAGCAACATGGACTCCCTTCATAGCCCAGCTAACCTACAGACTGTGAAGTCCAGGTTTTGGAATTTCTGGGAGCAACAGCCTTCGTGAGCACTGGCCTCCCACAGTTGGTTTCTCTCAAGCGAAGAACACATAGTGAAGGTCCTGATGATATCCCGCTCAGCCTGGGTCCTCCGCACCGAGCATCTTCAGAAATTCATATGGGCCTCCACATCTTCGGAAACTAAATAGCAGAGCTCACGAGAGCCAGCGCATGGCTAAGCGAGGCCCCTGGCTTGTGAAGCAGCAATCTCGATGGGTCTAGAGAAGGTGCAAGATCTCTTCCGTCCTATATATTGCAGAAAAAAATTAAGATAGTGAGTATTTCTCACAAGCTTATTTATCTTGCTCTAACAGCTCACTTCTTAATGATTTATTCGATACTAATTTGCTTCAACATGCATTCATCGAAACAAATTTCAAAAATAAACCTTTGCGTCCAACTTGTCAGTGATGTGACCAAGAAAGTTATCGCGGACTTCGCCACACCAAAAGCATGGCATGAGTGGCTATACATTAGTCAGTGGGCAGCCTTCGTCAAAACAACAACCTTCGTCATCAGTCAGTGAAAAGCCTCCGTCAAAACAACAGCCTCCGTCATTAGTTAGTGGGTAGCCTTCGTCAAAACATTCGTCAAAACAACAACCTCCATCATCAGTCAGTGGACAGCCTCCGTCAAAACAACAACCTCCGTCATCAGTCAGTGGACAGCCTCCGTCAAATCAACAGCCTCCGTCACCAGTCAGTGGACAGCCTCCATCAAATCAACAACCTCCGTCATCAGTCAGTGGCTCAGTAAGGGCCTTTGCCGATTATTCATCTGTCAGCGGCCTTCACCAGTAAGTGCCTTTGACACGAATTGGCCTTCACCAACAACCTTCATCAGCCAGTTGGATCTCATTGGTCAGCAACCTTCGCCAGTCAGTGGATTTCCTGTCAGTCAGTTGGATCTCATTACTCAGCAACCCTTCTTCGATGAGTTGGATCTCATTACTCAGCAACCTTCGGTCAGTTGGATGTCATTGGTCAACAACCTTCACCAGCTAGTTGGTTTTCTTCAGTCAGCTGGATCTCATCAGTCAGCTACTTTCACCAGTCTTTAATAGAGCCTTCGATCGCTAGTGGCCTTGGCGAATCAGTAGCATTCGTCAGTTAGTTGGTTCTCGTTGATCAGCAACCTTCGTCAGTTAGTTGGTTTTCGTCAGTCAGCTGGATCTCATCAGTCAGCTGCAGTCTTTGATAGAGCCTTCGATCGCCAATGGCCTTGGTGAATCAGTAGCATTCGTCAGTTAGTTGATTCTCATCGGTCAGTAGTCCTTGTCAGCTATTGACCTTCGTCAGTCGTCTTCATTCAGCAGACTTTGTGAGCTAGAACCAACGGATGCACACACAAAAAGAAAAAAATGGACCATCGGTGGAGCCTTCGAGCGAAGCCTCTGGCGTTTCACCAGTAAAGCCCGCGCTTCAGCAGCCTTTGAAAGGACGAGTTACAGCAACGAAGCCAAGCATCAAATTCAAACCAGTACTGGCACGAAGTTCCAGCAACGCTGCAGCCAAAGGAAAGATAGTCCTCGGGACAAAGTTTTTTGGTTGAGAAAATAAAGGACCTCCGGCTAAAGCACAAGCTCGTAGACTGGCGTCGCGTCATCTGACGCTGAAGCCATCCGCACAACCAATGCAAGCAGCTCGTAGACCGGCCTTGGTAAATCTCTGAACAGAGCGGGGGCAGCTTCTCACTTCGGATGTCTCCCGATGATTTCGGTACGTGGACGTGTTTCCTCCAAGAAGCTGCTAACCAACCAGCAATTCGTACTAGTCCTCGTGCTCCGGTGCAAGTCACCAATTACTCCGGTCGAATTCTAATAGAAAGGACCTTCGGGATTTATTCCCAAAACTGAAAGTATGATCGGCATCCAAAATGGAGATTGTTTGACCCGACAAAGCAAAACAAAAAAAAAACAAAAAGGCGAAGATGCCGAACCTTGCAACAAGCCTCTCTGGCTCACTACTGAAAAAGCTATTGGTCTTCGGTTTGTCTCTTTAACCTGTCATAACTCATAAGCTGGTCTTCGCAAAGCTACACACTAGCAGTCTGAAGGAAGCGACAGATTGGATTTCGACCTCAACAACGAAGGTCTTATTTCTCTGCTAAATCGTAAGTTCAGCAAAGTTCTTATTTCTACGAAAGTGGAAGAATGGCCGGCAACCATGCACACCTTCGGGAGCACCTCCCAACATCAGTTGTAGCTGGACCTTCATCAATGAAGTTGGAATTCTCGGTCCCATCGGGGTTAACTTTCCCGGCCTTCGGAGCTAAATATTCCAGTTTTGGGGAGACGCCATTAGAGCTAAAATTCTAGGCCTTCGAGGCAAATTTTTCTAGCCATCGGGTGAAGCCAAGGATTTTGGGAGCCCAACATGCCGAAGATCTCAAACTACACATCGAAGTGATTTCATCCATCAGCGGCCTCCGTTAATCAGTGGATTTCAATATTTAGTGATTTTCATCCGTGAACAACTATAGTCAGCTATCAGCTTGCGACAGTCAGTAGCCTTCCACAAAAATCGGTCTTTGACACGTCGGTTTTCGTTAGCCAGTAACCTTCGTCTTGGCAGTCAGTTGGTTCTCATTAATCAACAGCCCTCACCAGCTATTAGTATTTGTCTGTCAGTAGTCAGTCATCGGCCTTCGTCAGACAACAGCTTCGGACTCCATCAATAATCGACCTTCGGTAGCCACCCAATCTTTGGACCCTCTAAAAGCTAACACTTCTGTTCTTTGCAGGTTGTGTTGCTCAATTTTTTTTATTCATAATATTCTTAATATGCATCCATCGAATATTATTGAGTCAATCTTGGTCGAAAACTAACCATTCAGGTTCCTAACTAACAGCTTTCGTCAGTCATCTTAATCGGGTACAAAGGTAAGGGGTACCCTAAACGTGTGATAATCTAATGCTTAACATAGCAACTATTTTTAAGACAGGATCCGATCAGCCGTCCAAGTCAATGAAGGAAGGCCCATCACGCAAAGGTTTCCTTCACCGGCAAAAGGGACCGGTCGTGGGCCGGTCCATTGCAGGAAAAACAGAAGACAAGATACCCCTCAGTCTCTACCTCGACTGACGGACAGGGGTCGAACGAACGACTCCCCCGCCTCCACCTCCACCTCGACTGACGGACAGGGGTCGAACGAATGACCCCTCCGTCTCTACCTCGACTGACGGCCAGGGGTCGAATGAACGACCCCCCGCCTCCACCTCCACCTCGATTGATGGACAGGGGTCGAACGAACGACCCCTCCGTCTCTACCTCGACTGACGGACAGGGGTCGAACGAACGACCCCCCCGCCTCCGCCTCGACCCCTCGAATGACGGACTGGGGGTCGAACGAACGACCCGTGAGCAGGAGGCTCGATCGACTTACCTGTTCCCGGTATGGGGTAAAGGGGATCCAATGCGTCTACCTGCCCCCGCCTAACGCCATTGGCGCCCACTACCACAGTCAAATCCATCAACTCACCGCCCATGCCCTGGACCTCCATTGACCGTGCGACCGCTGTAGCCACGTCACAGGTACGGAATCCAGAGGCACCCCCTCGAGCCATGAACAGGACGGTCCTCGACTGTGTCTTCAGGGATACGACAGGGTCACGCTGGTCTCGACCCCCCTCGACCAGGGGGCTCGACCATCGTCTCCAACCACTCCAGCATGGCTCCCGTCCAGTCCGTCCCGCGTCAACTGTGGAGCCCGTACCCGTCTACAGCAGGCCAACCGTACTGCACCATGACGTTCGGCAACATCCAGTCTGCTATCACCACGCCCTGAACACCGGAAGGACGGGAAGGCCACGCCGCTACAGCGATCGACGTCCCATCGCAAGCATGGCGCCGCGGACATCTCTCCCATGCCTCTACAATCTAGGACCTCTGTACTCTCAGGCCTCCCCTTGATCTATAAAAGGGGACACTGGGATAGAAGAAGGGGCATGCACATTCGGATCAGCTCACACATGCGCATTGGCATTGGTATCGGCTCACACATTCAGACATCAGCTCTGACCCGTATACACCAAGAGCTAAGTCGCACACACCGCACCCGACTGCTTGATCGACCTCTCAAGCAATCCACCATCGACCACCTAGGGTAGCCCTGCTAGTCCTAGGCCTCAGCTCATCCTGAGCACCCCCGTGTAAACCTACTTGTACCCCCCTGTACGAGCACTTCGGTGCAAGATAATACAATCCATCCTCCCCCGCTGGACGTAGGGCCTTCTTTGTCCGAACCAGGATAAATCTTGTGTTCTTCTTGCATCACGTCTGGGAGAGGGAGCACGCAATATACAAATTTACTAGTTGGTGGTCTTGACCCCCTGGGTCATAACACCGATAGTTGGCGCGCTAGGTAGGGGGCTTTGCTTGTTGATCAACTCTAAACTACTCTCCCAGATGGATTCCTCGATCCCATCGCTTCCATTCACCACCATCATCTGGTTCGGGAGCCTAGAGTTCATGTCCACGGGCCACGGCCACGACATGGTTCTACTCTCCAGTAGTGGCATGGACAACAGCAGCTCCGGAACGACGGAGCCAAGAGGGACCAGACGACGGTCCCACCACTCACGCCTTTCGCCTGCGACCAGGAGGAGGCGCGAACAACGCCGCCGCACTCTTCACCGCGTGGATCCCGAGACGCCAGATGTCGTCTCCCTGGCCTGAGCTGGTGACACAGTTCCTCCCTTCGGGAGCCTGTTTGACCCATGCTTGCGGGTCAGGGGCGGGTACCTCGCTGAGCCTGACTTTGGTTCTGCCATACTGTCATCTCAGAGGGTCCCCGTGGTTTCTCCGACATACTCGGCCGTGCCACTGCACAACCTATTTCCACATGGGCTCTACAACAACGCCAGACTCTGTTCTGCTTTTGTAGGCTCGCAGATGCAGGCACGTTATAGCTCCCCAGGGAACCTGCTACGTACGACGATCAACCTCGTCACCACCCCTCCACTGGACGAGCACCCGGAGTCACGACGAGCCCCGACCCTAGGGTGTCACACCTGGGGGACGGTACGGCAATGGCTGGAGGAGGAATGCTGGGGATCTTTCCCCAACTTTTACCACGGCTACTCGACTCGGACTCCCCCGACGAGGGTTACGATCCCACGTGGGAGTGCTTCCACCTCGTCGATCCGGTCGACTCCTAGGACGACATCAACGACGCCGCGGCCGCGGATGAAGGAGGGGGCAACGCTACGCCGACGCGAGACGTCGCCCCCCCAGTTCCAGTCGAAGCCGATCCACCTCAGGACGCCCAGATCGCGCAAGTCCGAGAGCTGCTCGCCAAGCTCGAGGAGGAACGCCTATGACTTCAGTAGCTCGAGCACGCCCTCGTGCGAGATCACGGGCGCCCACAGGGTGTGGGAGCCCGCGGCCGGGCCCGGGAAGTCCATCGACAGATCATCAACGAAGGGGTGAACGAGCGCCGCGTCTACAACCGCGCTAGCCAGAACGTCGTGGCAGCCGCGATGCTACTCCGCGACATGCTGGCACCATCAACGCCCCATGCGCAACGCATTAGAGATGAAATCCAGGGGCTCCTCCAAACCGCGGCCGCTCAGCAGGCGGAGAGCTCGGCCTCGAGACGAAGAGGAGCTTCTTCCGAGCGGCGGGACGTGCCCCTCGACAAGATTGAGAGGTATCTGTCCACCAAGAGAAGGCGCCCCAAGGCAGAGCGGAGCGGCAACCAGTTCGAGACCGCATCCTTGACGATCGACAACCGCGAGACGCGCGATACGACATCAACGACAACAAACGACGCCGACATGGTGACGCGGAGGCTCAAGGTTATAGTGCTCATCGAGGTGGGCGCTACGACAGCGACGAGGATCAACGTCGATCCTCGGAACCACCAGGGCCACGAGTCTTCAGCAAGGCAATCCGGCAAACCGCCTTGCATGTTCGTTTCCGTCCACCCACGAGCCTGGTCAAGTACAACGGCGAAACCAAGCCGGAACTCTGGCTTGCTGATTTCAGGCTGGCATGTCAGCTAGGAGGAGCCGACGACGACCACATCATCATTCGGCAACTCCCGCTCTTCCTCTCCGGCACCGCTCGAAGGTGGCTCAAGGAGCTCCCCCCGGACTTGATCCATGGCTGGCCCGACCTGGTCAGGATCTTCGAGGGGAACTTCAAGGGCACCTACATGCGGCCAGGAAACTCTTGGGATCTCCGTAGCTACAACCAGAAGCCAGGGGAAACCCTCCGTGACTTCACCCAACGGTTCTCCAAGCAACGTACTAAGCTAAGCCACATTTCCGACCACGACGTCATCACGGCGTTCGTCGCCGGGACAACCTGCAAGGAGTTGGTGCGGGAGCTGGGACGGAATACCCCCAAGACCGCCAACGAGCTCATGGACATCGTCGCCAACTATGCAGCCGGCAAGGAAGCCGTTGGCGCGTTCTTCTATGCATCCCCGAACAAGGGGAAGGCCAAGGCGGACGAGCCCGGGGGCTCGAATAATGGGCCCAAGAAGAACAATAACAACAACAACAACAAGAAGAAGAACCAGCCGGGTCGACGCGACATCGAGCCCTACGATCTTGTCGCTGCGACAGACAAGAAGAAGCCTCGAGGTCCCCCTCTCGAGGGGGGCGTCTTCGACAAAATACTGAAAGAGCCATGCCCCTATCACAGGGGACCGGGCAACCACAGCCTCAAGGACTGTCGCATGCTCAAGAAGCACTTCTGCTCCCTCAGCCTCAAGAAAGATGACAAGAAGGAGGACCCACAAGACGAGGGCGATGGCAAGAACGGGGGCTTCCCCGAGATCCTCGACTGTTTCATGATCTTCGGGGGACCCTCGACCCGACTCAGCACGCGTCAGCGCAAGAGTGAGCGTCCGGAGGTCTTCTCCATTCGAGCTCAAGCTGCTCGATACCTCGACTGGTCACACGTGCCGATCACCTTCGATCAGGACGACCATCCCGAGCACGTCCCCAACGCAGGGGTCTACCCACTCGTCGTCGACCCGATCATACTCAACACCCGCCTTTCCAAGGTACTCATGGATGGGGGAAGCAGCCTCAACATCATCTACGCCGAGACCCTCGACCTCCTGGGGATCCCGAGGACCATGCTCCTACCCAGCGCGGGGGGATTCCACGGGATCGTCCTAGGAAAGAAGGCACTCCCGATCGGCCGCGTCAAGCTACCCGTCTGCCTCGGTACCCCCTCGAACTTCCGGAAGGAAGATCTGACCTTCGAGGTGGTCGCATTCCACGGTACCTACCACGCCATCATCGGTCGACCGGGATACGCCAAGTTCATGGCGGTCCCGAACTACACCTACCTCAAGCTAAAGATGCCGGGGCCCAAGGGAGTCATTACCGTCGACACCTCCTACGAGCACACTTACGACTGCGACGTCGAGTGCGTGGAAAATGCCGAGGCGGTCGAGGAGTCAGCCATCCTCGCGGCCCTCGACGACTTCTCCAAGGAGATCCCCGACCCCAAGCGGCACGCCGACAACTTCAAGCCTGCGGAGGACACCAAGACCATCTCGCTCGACCTCGGCCACGCGGATGGGAAGGCACTGACGATCAGCGCCACCCTCGAGCCCAAATAGGAAGCCGTGCTCGTCGACTTTCTCCGTGCGAATGCTGACGTGTTTGCGTGGAGTCCCTCGGATATGCCGGGCATTCCGAGGGATGTCGCCGAGCACTCCTTGGACATCCGGGCCGGATCCAAACCGGTGAAGCAATGGTTGTGCCGCTTCGACGAGGAGAAGCGCAGAATCATCGGGGGAGGAGGTCGACGAGCTTTTGAAGGCCGGATTCATCAAGGAGGTACATCATCCTGAGTGGTTAGCAAATCCTATACTTGTCAAGAAAAAGAATGGAAAGGATAGGATGTGCGTAGACTACACTAGTTTAAATAAAGCATGCCCCAAGGTTCCTTTCCATTACCACGTATTTATCAAATAGTAGATTCCACTGCGGGACGTGAAACTCTCTGCTTCCTTGATGCGTATTCTGGCTATCACCAAATAAATATGAAGGAGTCCGATCAGCTCGCGACTTCCTTCATCACCCCTTTGGCATGTTTTGCTACCTCACTATGCCCTTCGGTTTGCGGAACGCCGGGGCCACATATCAACGATGCATGCTCTGTGTATTTGGAAAACACATAGGGCCGACCGTCGAGGCCTACGTCGATGACATCGTGGTCAAATCCAAGAAAGTCGAGAACCTAGTCGGGGACCTTGAGATCGCGTTTGGGTGCCTCAGGGCAAATCACATAAAGCTGAACCCAGAGAAGTGTGTCTTCGGGGTCCCTCGAGGCATGCTCCTAGGGTACATACTTTCCCAACGCGGGATCGAGGCCAACCCTGAGAAGGTAACCGCAATCACCAGGATGGTCCCGATCAAGGATCTTAAGGGCGTACAAAGGGTCACAGGGTGCCTCGCTGCCCTCAGCCGGTTCATCTCACGGCTTGGGGAAAAAGCCCTCCCCCTTTATCGCCTCCTTAAGAAAACAGAACACTTCACATGGACCGTCGAGGCCGAGGATCGCTCTCCAAACTCAAAGCCTTGCTCACCTCGCCGCCTATCTTGGTGCCCCCAAGCCCAGCCGAGCAACTCTTGCTCTATGTCGCAGCAACTACCCAGGTAGTCAGCTCCGCCATAGTAGTCGAGAGGGTAGAAGAGGGACATGCCCTGCCGGTTCAGAGGCCCGTCTACTTCATGAGCGAGGTACTTTCCGAGACTAAGACGAGATACCCCCACATCCAGAAGCTGTTGTATGCCATCGTCCTCACTCGACACAAGCTCCAACACTATTTCCTGAGCCACCCGGTTACTGTGGTCTCATCTTTCCCCCTTGAAAGGTCCTAGATGGCTAGAGGGGGGGGGTGAATAACCTAATAAAAAATTCTACAAATCACTAGAACAAAAGGTTAGATAACACTTAAGCGAAGCTTTTTGCTCTAGCTCTACTTGGGGTGCAAAGCCACCTATCCGATGCAATTCTAGTTATCTAAGTGCTTCACAAACAATAGCAAGAGCCTACAGCACTTAGCACAAGCTAGCAAGAACAACTAACACAAGAACTAACTAGCAAGCTAACAAGACAAGATATGAAGGAATATAAATGCAAGAGAGGAGGTGTTTGATATACCGATGCCTTGTGTAGAGGATGTATCAATGAAGAGCCAATCACAATATGAATACCAAGAGTAGCCGGGAGACAAGATGAACATAAATGATTTTTCTCCCGAGGTTCACTTGGTTGCCACCAAGCTAGTCCCCATTTTGTCGACTACTCAAATGACGTTTCGGTGGCTAATTGGCAATTCACAAGCCAAGCCCACTACTCGGGCGCCACAAGAAACCACACAAATGAGAGTAACTCAATGACACGAGCAATTTACTAGAGTTACCCTTTGGCGCTCCGCCGAGGTGGGTACAAGCCCTCTCACAATCACCGGGATCAACCACGAACAATCACCAACTCGTGTTGAATCCTCCTTCTTGCTCCAAGCCGTCTAGGTGTTGGCAAACACCAAGAATAACAAGAAATCCACAGCAAGAGCGATCACCAAGTGCTTCTAGATGCAAATCACTAAGCAATGCACTTGAATGCACTCTATCTCTTTTGGATTGAGCAAAGAATCAAAGAGATGAGTGGAGAGGGAGGTGCTCAGCTCTAGAGGGTCTCAAGATGTTCAAATGTGTGTGTGTGGAACTCCCCAAGACAGCCAACACATATTTATAGACCCCCTCAAAGTCTTCTAGCCGTTACCCTGTTAAGTTGGCGACTGACGCTCGAAACGGGGGCGACGGACGCTCCGTCGCTAGCGTCCGACGCCTTGTCAGAACTAGCCGTTGGGCTGCTGCGTGGGCGACGGAAGCTCCGTGCCAGCGTCCGACGCACTGATCTCCAGCGTCCGACGCCTGTCTTCAAACTGCTCGCTTGCAGAGCTCTCTGGAAGCCCGACAGACGCTCTGATGTTTTGCGACGGACGCTGCGCCTCAGCGTCCGACGCACTTTGAGTTTTCTTCTAGAGCTTCTCTGTGGCCGACGGACGCTCGGAGCTCACAGTCCCAGCGTTCAACGCCATCGTCCGTTGCGTCGGACAGCGTCCGACGCCCTTTTCTTCAGCGTCCGACGCCCTCTGTGCGTCTCTGATTTTTCCAATCCTTGCTCCATTGTGCCAAACAATTATGGTACTTCCTTAGAGAGATGTTTAGCATATATTTTATGTCTTTTAAGCAAGGCTATGTTACTAGGTGAATTAATGCACATGCAAAGATGACAACATCTAGTAGCACTTGATAACCGCAATCACAACATTTTTCCCTTCTTGATAGTATGGCTATCTATCCTAAAGGTGATCACACTCTCTATAGTGTCTTGATCACTAAACCAAAAAATGGCCCTATAATATACCTTTGCCTTGGGTCCATTTTGTTTTTCTCTTTCTCCTTTTTCCTTAGTCATGGAGCACTTGATTTACCATGGTCCTTCATCTTGCTCTACTTCTCAAGTTGGATTACCCTACCTTAATCATACACTTAGTACTAGGGTTAGTCCATGGATGTCATCAATTAACCAAAACCAAACTTGGGCTTTCAATCTCCGGTAATTGATGACAAACTTTCACAAATGAATATATATGATGAAAAATTACACTTTGGTAGTATTAGCTCCCCCTACATATGTGATATATGAGTTTGGTTCATTTTGATCACATATGCATGAATGAGAATTGTGGGAGAGTGAATGCTATCAAATGATGCTAAGGTTTGTAGGATGGACCTTTGAAGCGTGATATCAATCGGAGTGCAATATAAACTATCCTTAGCACCATGAATGCCTAGAAACCACTTGATAACACTTGGAAACACTTTGAGAGAACTAGATACCACATGAAACTATTAAGACCTAATCATGCTAGTTCTTCAAACACCATACCATTTAGTTTCTAACATTCACCACACAAGCATATCATGAAACATAAATACATATGCATGCAAGCACTTATGAATGCACAAAGATATGCAACAACTTATTCATAGGCTTGCTCCCCCTACTTGTGTGCTTCCATTTTTAAAAAAATTTCAATATTTCTTACTACTTACTTCTCCCCAATATTCTTTCTTACTACTTACTTCTCCCCCATATTCTTTCTTACTACTTACTTCTCCCCCATATACTCTCCCCCTTTGTCATCTATTATCAAAAAAATGTGCTCAAGGGTTTGATTATTGGAGAGAAGTGTTAGTTGTGGTTCAATCTAGAGTATTTGCCCCAAACTTTTTAACTTGGTTTAAACCATGGACAAGCTTATTCACACATCCTAGAATGGTTATCTTGCCCATGTTGAGCTAAACATTTGAAGTTCATATTCTAGATCAAACACTAGGATTGCAAGCCCACAAATATGTCATATGCTACCACTAGATCAAGTCAAGCATAGAAGCAATAGTGGTACCATATAAGCATCAAGTTCAATTGATTTTCATGAATGAGCCTAATGAATTGATGTCTAGATGCACTAACAAATCCTAATATTGGATGAATGACATGTCAATCAACTTGTACCTTGCATAGCTCGAAGGAGACGCATGTCATATATATGGGGTGCATCAACACATGTTTGAGTAATCAAGAATGTTCAGCTCATTCCTTAACTTGCAAAACCTCTTCTCATCAAGTGGCTTGGTGAATATGTCAGCAAGTTGATCATCGGTGCCAACACTTGTGATCTTGATATCACCCTTGAGTTGATGGTCTCTTATGAAGTGGTGCCTAACATCAATGTGCTTGGTTCTTGAATGTTGAACCGGATTGTTGGTTAGCTTCACCGCACTTTCATTGTCACAGAGCAATGGCACTTGCTTGAAATTGATTCCATAGTCATTCAAAGTTGCCTTCATCCAAAGTAATTGAGCACAACAACTACCCGCACTTATGTATTCGGCTTTAGCGGTAGAGAGTGCAACACTATTTTGCTTCTTTGATGACCAAGATACAAGTGACATGCCTAGCATTTGACATGTGTCCGATGTGCTCTTTCTATCAATCTTGCATCCCGTATAGTTGGAGTCCGAATATCCAAGCAATTCAAAGTTAGACACCTTGGGATACCACAATCCAACATCTTGTGTATGCTTCAAGTACCTCAATATTCTCTTTGTGGCCTTCAAGTGACTTTCTCTTGGTGAGGCTTGGAATCTTGCACACATGCATACACTAAACATCACATCTGGCCTATTAGCAGTCACATAGAGTAGGCTTCCAATCATAGACCGATACAACTTTTGATCCACCATGTTGCCACTAGCATCACTATTCAAGTGTCCATTAGTGCCCATTGGAGTGCTAATGCCTTTAGAATCTTCTAAGCCAAATTTCTTCATCATATCCTTGATGTACTTTCCTTGACTCACAAAGGTGCCATTTTTCATTTGTTTGATTTGGAGACCAAGGAAGTAGCTAAGTTCACCAATCATTGACATTTCAAACTCATTTGCCATCATCTTGCCAAATTCTTCACAAAATCCTTGATTGGTTGAACCGAATATGATGTCATCCACATAGATTTGGAGCACAAATAGATCCTTGCCAAGCTTCTTGGTGAAGAGAGTAGTGTCAACCTTTCCCATGATGAACCCTTTGGATAAGAGGAAGTCCCTCAATCTTTCATACCATGCTCTAGGTGCTTGCTTCAAGCCATATAAAGCCTTTCTCAATTTGTACACATGGTTGGGCTTCTTGTCATCTTCAAATCCGGGAGGTTGCTCAACATATACTAGCTCATTGATGTATCCATTCAAGAAAGCACTCTTCACATCCATTTGGTATAGCTTGATATTTTGTGCACATGCATAGGCCAATAGGATTCTTATTGCCTCTAATCTTGCAACCGGTGCATAGGTTTCTCCAAAGTCAAGACCCTCAACTTGAGTGTATCCTTGAGCGACCAATCTTTCTTTGTTTCTCACAACTATACCATCTTGGTCTTGCTTGTTTCTAAATACCCATCTTGTACCAATCACATTGTAGTTCTTGGGTCTTTCAACTAGTTCCCAAACTTGGTTCTTAGTGAAATTGTTGAGCTCTTCATGCATAGCATTGACCCAATCAACATCTTGTAGGGCTTCATCTATATTTGTTGGCTCTATGGATGATACAAAGGAGTAGTGCTCACAAAAGGATGCCAATCTTGATCTTGTTTGAACACCACTTGCAATATCACCAACTATTTGATCAATGGGGTGATCTTTTGCAATGTTGGTTGGTTGGAGGATAGGATCTTGATTACTTGCACTTGGTTGAGATGAGCTAGCAACTTGTTGATCTTGCACTTGAGAGTCACTAGCTTGCACATTGGGTGAGTTGAGCACTTGATCTTTATCATCTTCAATGTCAATTACTTGTCTAGGGAGAATATCACCAATATCCATGTTCTTCATAGCTTTTGACAATTGAGGACCACTCACATCTTCTAGATTCTCATTTTCAACTTGAGAGCCATTGGTTTCATCAAATTCAACATCATGCACTTCCTCAAGTATATCACTAGCCAAATTCCATACTCCATAGGCTTTGCTTGTGGTTGAGTAACCAAGTAAGAACCCTTCATCGCACTTCTTGTCAAACTTCCCAAGTCTTGTGCCCTTCTTCAAGATGTAGCATTTGCACCCAAAGACTCTAAAGTATGCAATGTTTGGCTTTCTTCCATTCAATAGCTCATATGGTGTCTTCTCCATCAATGAGTGACAATATAGCCGGTTGCTAGAGTAACAAGCGGTGTTGATAGCTTCGGCCCAAAAGGAGTGACTCACATTGTACTCACTAAGCATAGACCTTGCCATGTCAATCAATGTTCTATTCTTCCTCTCAACAAAGCCATTTGATTGAGGAGTATACTTGGCCGAGAATTGATGCTTGATTCCAAGCTCATCACATAGCTCTTCAACTCTTGTATTCTTGAATTCACTTCCATTATCACTTCTCACTTTCTTGATGGTAGTTTCAAACTCATTATGACATCTCTTGACAAAAGTCTTGAATGTGGCAAATGTTTCACTCTTGTCATTGAGAAAGAATACCCAAGTGTATCTTGTGAGATCATCAACTATCACAAACCCATACTTGTTGCCTCCAATACTTGTGTATGTTGTTGGGCCAAACAAGTCCATGTGCAACAACTCAAATGCTCTACTAGTGGTCATCATGCTCTTCTTGGGATGGGTGTTACCAACTTGTTTGCCAGCTTGACAAGAGCTACAAAGCTTGTCCTTCTCAAACACAACATCTTTCAAGCCTCTTACTAAGTCATGCTTGATCAATCTATTCAATTGCTTCATCCCAATATGACCAAGTCTTTTATGCCATAACCAACCCATACTTGATTTAGTGAGCAAGCAAGTTGACAATTGAGCTTCACTAGCATTGAAATCAACTAGGTAGAGGTTCTCATATCTAAAACCTTTGAAGATCAAGTTTGAACCATCCACACTAATAATTTCAACATCATCTACTCCAAATACGCACTTGAATCCAAGATCACATAATTGAGCCACGGATAGCAAATTGAAGTTCAAGCTCTCAACTAACAAGACATTTGATATGCTCAAGTCATTGGATATTGCAATCTTACCAAGCCCCTTGACTTTGCCCTTGCCATTATCACCAAATGTAATACTATCAATGGCATCATTGGTGTTGGAGTTGATTGATTTGAACATTCTAGAATCTCCGGTCATGTGTTGAGTGCACCCACTATCAAGCACCCAATGCTTTCCTCCAGCTTTGTAATTGACCTACAAAACAAATTAGTTCTTCTTAGGTACCCACACTTGTTTGGGTCCTCCAAAGTTAGTGACCAAGGATTTTGGCACCCAAATAGCCTTGTTCTTTGGGCAACAATGGATATGCCAACATACTTAGCCTTTACACCATCTCTCCCTTTGGTAAGCATATAGCATGAATCAAAATGCATAAAGGTGGATTTAGCAAACTTTGTTTGGCTCATGTTGAGTTTGCAATATTGGTCTACATGCCCTACTTGCTTGCATTTGTTGCAAAACCGGCCATTGCTACTCACAAAGCTAGGCTTAGGAGTTACAAAGGTGGCCTTGCCTTTCTTGGGGGTATAGCCCAATCCCTCTTTGTAGTGGGAAAATCTTTGGCTACCCAAGCACTTTAGCAAGCGGGCATCTCCACCATATGCCTTACCCAAAGCATGAGTGAGTTTATTAACATCATGTTTCAATTTTTCATTTTCACTCACTAGAGTAGCATCAACCTTTGAGCTCTCACTAGTGGATGTGCAAGTGGATGTGCTAGTGTTGGTTGGTGCAACAATGATAGGAGTGAAAAATGATTCATCTAGAATATCACAAGTAACTCCAATGTTACATGAAGTAACAACCTTATCCTTGTTTTCCTCAAGGAGGGAGGAGTGAGCCTTTTCAAGCTTGTGGTGAGTCCTCTCAAGCTTCTCATGGGTTTCCATTAGCCTCTCATGAGAGCCATTGAGCTCATCAAAGGATTGTTCAAGAGCCTTAAGCTTCTTGTTCAATTATTTGCACTCCTTCCTCTTTGTTTCAAAGCAAGCATAAGTTTGCTTCATCATGTCCACTAGCTCTTCCTTGGAGTACTCCTCCTCATCATCACTACTATCATCATCACTATCACTCTCATCACAAGATTTTACCTTAGATGGCTTAGCCATGAAGCATGATGGAGTGTCGAAGATGGATGGCTTGTTGTTGATAGGAATGCTTGCCAATGCCTTCTTCTTGGACTTCTTCCTCTCATCATCACTAGTCATCATCGGAAGAGTCACTACTATCCCAAGTCACCATATAAGATTCACCCTTCTTCTTCTTGGTGAAGGATAACTTCTTCTCCTTCTTGTCATGCTTGCCCTTCTTCTTCTCATCATCATCACTATTGTTGGGGCAATCCGTTATCATGTGATCGGTGCTCTTGCACTTGTAGCATCTTCTCACATGCTCTTTGCTCTTGAAATTATCTCTTCTCTTTCTAGCACCATAGCACTTCTTCTTCATGAACTTGCCAAACTTGTGCACAAAGAGAGCCATCATCTTATCATCCATATCACTTGCATCTTCATCATCACTTGACTCTTGCTTCTTTGCTTTGCCCTTGCTCTTGGATGATGAAGCCTTGAAAGCTAGACTCTTCTTTTCTTTCTTTTCTTCCTTGACCTCTTCTTCACTTTCCTCATTGTATTGTTCTTCGGTCATGATCTCACCAAGTACTTCATTTGGAGTGATCTTGTCCAAACCATCTCTCCTAATCATTTGCCTCAAAGTTTTGTATTTCTTGGGCAAACAACTAAGAAAGCGGTTTGAGAAGTCTTCATCCTTGACCTTCTGACCCAATCCCTTGAGATCATTGATGATCACTTAGAGCCTATGAAACATCTCCGGGATTGACTCATCTTCCTTCATCTTGAAATGAGATAGCTTGTCCTTGAGCATGTATAGCTTGGCATTCTTTACCGTTGAAGTGCCTTCATATGTATCTTCTAGTCTCCTCTATACTTCACTTGCTCTCTCAAGATCCTTGATTTGCTCAAACACTTTTGAGTCAATGCCATTGTAGATTACATTGAGAGTCATGGTGTTGCATTGCCGGTTCTCTTGTTCTCTAGGTGTGGGACTATCCTCATCAAGAATGACATAGTCCTTTTCGGTCACGGTCCACACCTTCTCATGTATTGAGCCTAGATGCATCTTCATCTTTCTCTTCCAATAGTAAAATGAGGTGCCATCAAACATTGGCGGTTTGCTCCCCACATGGTTGAATGATATTTGAGCCATCACTAACACCGAAGGTTGTTAAGCCTTGATAATAGCGGTGACCACGGCTCTGATACCACTTGAAAGGTCCTAAATGGCTAGAGGGGGGGGGGGTGAATAGCCTAATAAAAAATTCTACAAATCACTAGAACAAAAGGTTAGATAACACTTAAGCGAAGCTTTTTGCTCTAACTCTACTTGGGGTGCAAAGTCACCTATCCGATGCAATTCTAGTTAGCTAAGTGCTTCATAAACAATAGCAAGAGCCTAAAGAACTTAGCACAAGCTAGCAAGAACAACTAACACAAGAACTAACTAGCAAGCTAACAAGACAAGATATGAAGGAATATAAATGCAAGAGAGGAGGTGATTGATATACCGATGCCTTGTGTAGAGGATGTATCAATGAAGAGCCAATCACAATATGAATACCAAGAGTAGCCGGGAGACAAGATGAACATAAATGATTTTTCTCCCGAGGTTCACTTGGTTGCCACCAAGCTAGTCCCCGTTGTGTCGACTACTCAAATGACGTTTCGGTGGCTAATTGGCAATTCACAAGCCAAGCCCACTACCCGGGCGCCACAAGAAACCACACAAATGAGAGTAACTCAATGACACGAGCAATTTACTAGAGTTACCCTTTGGCGCTCCACCGAGGTGGGTACAAGCCCTCTCACAATCACCAGGATCAACCACGAACAATCACCAACTCGTGTTGAATCCTCCTTCTTGCTCCAAGCCATCTAGGTGTTGGCAAACACCAAGAATAACAAGAAATCCGCAGCAAGAGCGATCACCAAGTGCTTCTAGATGCAAATCACTAAGCAATGCACTTGAATGCACTCTATCTCTTTTGGATTGAGCAAAGAATCAAAGAGATGAGTGGAGAGGGAGGTGCTCAGCTCTAGAGTCTCAAGATGTTCAAATGTGTGTGTGTGGAACTCCCCAAGCCGGCCAACACATATTTATAGACCCCCTCAAAGTCTTCTAGCCGTTACCCTGTTAAGTTGGTGACGGACGCTCGAAACGGGGGCGACGGATGCTCCGTCGCTAGCGTCCGACGCCATGTCAGAACTAGCCATTGGGCTGCTGCGTGGGCGATGGGCGCTCTGTGCCAGCGTCCGACACACTGATCTCCCGCGTCCGGCGCCTGTCTTCAAATTGCTCGCTTGCAGAGCTCTCTGGAAGCCCGACGGATGCTCTGATGTTTTGCGACGGACGCTGCGCCTCAGCGTCCGACACACTTTGAGTTTTCTTCTGGAGCTTCTCTGTGGCCGACGGACGCTCGGAGCTCACAGTCCCAGCGTTCGACGCCATCGTCCGTTGCGTCGAACAGCGTCCGACCCCCTTTTCTTCAGCGTCCGATGCCCTCTGTGCGTCTCTGATTTTTCCAATCCTTGCTCCATTGTGCCAAACAATTATGGTACTTCCTTAGAGAGATGTTTAGGATATATTTTATGTCTTTTAAGCAAGGCTATGTTACTAGATGAATTAATGCACATGCAAAGATGACAACATCTAGTAGCACTTGATAACCGCAATCACAACGTTTTTCCCTTCTTGATAGTACGGCTATCTATCCTAAAGGTGATCACACTCTCTATAGTGTCTTGATCACTAAACCAAAAAATGGCCCTATAATATACCTTTGCCTTGGGTCCATTTTGTTTTTCTATTTCTCCTTTTGCCTTAGTCATGGAGCACTTGATTTACCATGATCCTTCATCTAGCTCTACTTCTCAAGTTGGATTACCCTACCTTAATCATACACTTAGTACTAGGGTTAGTCCATGCATGTAATCAATTAACCAAAACCAAACTTGGGCTTTCACCCCTCGGGGAGATAATCCAGAACCGGGAGGTGTCTAGAAGAATCGCCAAGTGGTCGGTCGAGCTCATGGGGGAAACTCTCTCCTACGCTCCTCGGAAGGCCATCAAGTCGCAGGTATTGGCAGATTTCATTGCAGAATGGACCGGCACCCAACTACCCCCGGCGCAAGTTCAGACCGAGCTCTGGACCATGTACTTTCACGGATCGTTGATGAAGACGAGGGCAGGCGCCGGATTGCTGTTCATATCACCCTCGGGGGTTCACATACGCTACGCCATCCGCCTCCACTTCCCCGCCTCCAACAACGTAGTCGAGTACGAGGCTCTTGTCAACGGTCTGCGCATCGCCATCGAGCTCGGGGTTCGATGCCTCGACGTTCGAGGGGACTTGCAGCTTGTGATCGACCAGGTGATGATGGCTTCGAGCTGCCACGACCCCAAGATGGAAGCCTACTGCAAGGAGGTCCGAAAGCTTGAGGACAAATTCTACGGCCTCGAGCTCAACCACATCGCCCGCCGGTACAACGAAGCCGCTGACGAGCTTGCCAAAACCGCATCCACTCGAGGTACAGTCCCTCCCGACGTCTTCTTGAGGGACCTTCACAAGTCGTCCGTCGACCTAGGCTCGGGGGCTCCCGCCCTCGAGCAAGGGGTCGACCCTTCCTCCTCTACTGATCCTCCCTCGAACGGAGGAGAGGTCATGGATATCGACGAAACAACCGCAACACCAACCCCCTCGACGGACTAGCGCACACCCTACCTTGAGTATCTGATACGGGGCGAGCTCCCCGAGGACCGCACCGAAGCCCGACGCATAGCCCAACGCGCCAAAACCTACGTCTTGTATGGGGATGGCCGCGAGCTGTATCGACGCAGCCCTACCGGTGTACTTCAACGTTGCCTCACCCTCGAGGAGGGGAGGGCACTACTGAAGGACCTACACTCGGGGGCTTGCGGCCACCACACGGTGCCAAGAACGCTGGTAGGAAGCACCTTTCGACAAGGCTTCTACTGGCCAACAGCCGTCGCTGATGCGACCAAACTGGTTCGATCTTGCAAGGGATGCCAATTCTATGCCAGACAGACCCACCTGTCTGCGCAAGCTCTTTAGATGATACCCATAACTTGACCATTCGCAGTATGGGAGCTCGACATGGTCGGCCCCCTGAAGAAGACAAAAGGTGGCCACACCCACCTCCTCGTGGCCATAGACAAGTTCTCGAAATGGATCGAGGCTCGACCCATCGCCAACATCCAATCCCGACAAGCCGTGCTGTTCTTCACAGACATCATCCATCGCTTCGGGGTTTCCAATGTCATCATCACCGACAATGGCACGCAGTTCACCGGTCAAAAGTTCCTGGACTTCTGTGACCACCACCACATCAGGGTGAACTGGTCCGTAGTCGCCCACCCTCGGACTAACGGCCAGGTCGAGCGCGCCAATGGTATGGTTTTACAGGGCCTCAAGCCAAGGATCTTCGACCGGCTAAACAAACATGGCAAGAGGTGGGTCTATGAGCTTCCCTCTGTCCTATGGAGCATCAGAACGACGCCAAGTCGAGCTACAGGGTTCTCCCCGTTCTTCTTGGTCTATGGGCCCAAGGCCGTCCTCCCCACTGACCTCGAGTACGGGTCCCCTCGATTAAAGGCCTACAACGAGCAAGCCAACGTAGTAGCCCGAGAGGACTCCCTCAACCAGCTCGAGGAAGCCCGGGACATGGCCCTCTTCAAGTCAGCAAGGTACCACCAGTTGCTACGGCGCTACCACGGCAAGCACATACGCAAAAGGGACCTCGACGTCGGCGACCTCGTACTGTGCCGCCGAAAAAGCAACAAGGGGCGTCACAAGCTGACGCCACCATGGGAAGGACTCTTCATTGTGGCAGAGGTGCTAAAGCCAGGGACTTACAAGCTGAAGAACGACAAGGGCGAGATCCTCACCAACGCATGGAACATCGAACAGCTACGTCGCTTTTACCCCTAAGGCCTCGAGGCCTTGTACATTTTCTACATTATGTACATTTATTGCATTATGAATGAATAAAATGTTCTCGAAATACATTTCACATTCGTTCATAACTCTGAGGTAGCCTCGACTCTGCTCCGGCAAAGTCAAGCCTCCCTCGGGGGCTGACAGAGGGGACCCCCTCCTAAGTCCTCTAAAAACCCGAACGTTTTTTTGAAACTCGGCCTCCTCTCTCCACCTTCGCCCCGAGTACGCTTCACGGCTAAGTAAGAAACGCCTCGAGCTCCCTAAGGGTCGAGGGTCGTCGAGCCGGGGACTCTCCTACGCCTCAGGGCTATGGTACCCCCACTCGCTCTCCCCCCTCCAGGGATACGAGCGTGCGTCAAATACTTAGTCCACAAGCAACGACTTAGGCAAAGAGAAATAGAGACAACTCGAGAAATAAAAACACCCAGATGCATCTCGAATAAAATGCATTAAAAGTTAAGAAGCCCCTAGGGGCTCGACATCATATTGTCACAAAAGCTAATCTATTACATGGACCTTCTTGTCCAGATTTGGCTCCCAGGCCTCGACTACTCATCGCCATCGCCGTCCGGCGGGGGAAGCACCTCGGCCTCGAACAGCTTCACCAACTCACCGCCGGGCACCTCTGCAGCGTCGATCAGCTCATGGCATCTCGCCATGTTCGCTTCATCGGTCAGCTCCGGGTCGACGACAAAGCCGCTGGCGACGACGTCGAGGTCGTAGATGTAGCCCGAGCGGACAACCGCGAGCGCCCGCTTCACGCCTATGTGAAGGGTGGCACAGACCTGCTCTGTCACTTCACGGGTCGCGGCGAAGAGCTGGCGCAAGAGGGAATCTCCACGCACGTCTCCCGCAACCGGCAGCTCCGGCTCGACACCCATGCCGTCGCAGAAAGAGGTGATGGCGTCCCCAAGCCTCTCGTTCAGGCTTGTCTCCACCTTGAGGAGGTTCTGAAGACTGGTCAGATCCTCGTGGGCTCGAGCCTTGTCCCCTTCGAGTACTGCCAGAACAAATAGAGGACCTCGTCAAAACCAAAAAAGCAGGGGAAAGGTCAAAAACAGGCAAGCGTAATAGTATCCCTAAAAAACTCACCTTTGGCGTGTGCTTCCAGGGTGACGTAGTCCTGCTCAGCCCTCTGAAGTTGGTGGCGGACGTCGACGAGCTCTGCAGCTTGGTCGTTGTTTTTAGCCCGGAGGTCCTTGATGATCTTGCCAGTACCATCGAGGGCCCTCTTCTGGTTAGCCGCGACCTCCCCCAGAGCATCGCGGTCGCGGGAGACGGTGTCAACATCCGCCTAGAGTTCCCAGACCCGCCCCTCGAGGGAGGAGCGGTCGATAGCCACCTGCTTCAGGTTGGCCTCGAGCTGCCGGACCTGCTCCGCCGTTCGAGCCAATTCCCCCCTCAGTGAGGTGGCCTCCTCCTCAGCCTTACGCCGGGCCTCCTGGGTAGCGTCTCGCTGCTGCCCGACCTCGGCGACCTCCTTGAAGGCGGCCTCGACCCTCGACCGCGCCCGGGAGGCCTCCTCCTGGGCGACCTTGGCCCCCTCCTGTGCGGCCGCCACCTCGACCTTCGCCTGGGTGGCCTCGGCCTCCGCCTTCTCCAGTGAGGCACGGAGGGTGGGGAGCTGCTCCTGCGCCCGGAGGATGAATTGGGACATATCATACGACCTCGCCCTCAACATCTGAATGGGATAAAAAGGAAGGTCATCAGAAAAGAACAACAAAGTGACCCAAGCAAGATCCAAGAGAGAACAAGGCTTACTTCCATCCCTCGGTACAAGTCTGTGGAAGCAACCTCCGCCGACAGGCGTACCACATGGGCAAGCCATGCCCGGAACTCCTCCAGGTGCTCCCACTCCCCGAGCTCGGCTTGATCGTCGAGCTTGAAGAAGGTGTGCCCTAGGTCTTGGGGGTCGGCCAGCTCGAGGGGTTCCTGCCCCCAGAGCCTGCTGCGGCGGTCAATCCTCTCCTTGACCTCTCGCATGATGCCTTGGCGCATCTTGGGGCCACCCCCGTGGAGCATCACCCGCTCCGCCAGAGTGGGGAAGGGAGCCGCCCCCTCGAGCTGGGCACTCTTGGCCTCGGAGTCATCATGCGGGGACGCCGCCAGCCCCTCCGGGTCATCGCCTCTAGGCAGAAGAGGTCCCCGCCGTGAGAATAACCCTGCGCGATAAAGAAAACACACGTTAGCACCCAATGTCACAGGGTCACTACTGTCCCCTCCCTCCACCTCGACTAAGTTAGGGGGCGGAGCGCCTCGAGCAGACGGCTGCCCGACCTCGACGACAGGTCGAGCAGCCGCCTCGGACATTGTCACGTCCGCCGCGCTACTTCCCTGCAACGCCACGACAGCCCCCTCCGGCTCCGACCGAGGGATCGTCCTCACCACAATCTCCGCCGCCGTCGTTGTCTCCGTCGCGGGCGTCGCCTCGAGCTCCTCGGCCCGTCCTCCCTCCTTGGCAAGCTCGGGGAGCGGCGCCGAGGCCCCTTCGATAGGAGTCTCCATTGATGGCGGCACTTCCAACGCAGCGACAATCGCTACCTCCTCTTGCCGCGCCTTCTCCTCGCGCTCGCGCCGCTGACGCGCCTCCCACAACGCGAGGTTCTCGGGCCACCGCTTCGACGCCGGGCGCTCCAGCGTCTCTTCGTCACCAGCGGAGGTTAGGTCGACCACCTCCATCTCTACGACAGCTTGGGAATCAACCCCCTCAACCACGGCCGTCGTCGACGATGGCTCCACGCCTTCCGAGGCTGCTGGCGCCCCCTCCCCCTCCGACGGGGCAGTGAGCACAGCCTCGACCGCCACTCCAACGGACCCTGCCGATGCGACGGGTTGACCCGCCTCTTCCTCCGCTCGAGTTCGCTCCGCGGCGGTCTGCGCCTACCCACGACCTATCGCCTCCCGTGCCTTGGCCGCCCACGCCGCCTCTGGGGCGAGGGTCGAAGGGGACAGGGCGGCAGGACTGGCCACGATGGTCATCTTGGCCGCGGCCTCCGTCTTCAGCCTCTTGGCCAGGGTAGGGGTCGCGCCCTCCGACGAGCGCTTCACCCTGAAAAAGGAACTCATACGCGATGGTAAGCACAAGTCATAACCAACGAAAAATACTCGGGATCGACAGGGAAGAAACTTACCCCAGCGGAATCATGGGGGTCCGACCAGTGGACCTCGAGCCGCTCGGGGGCTTCTGCGAGGCACATCGAGAGCCACTTCTCCCGCCGGCGCTGGCCGCGGCAGGGGTTGAGGCTGCTCCCAGTACCGTATCCTTGGCAGGGGCCAACGGCGTCTTCGTCGCCACCGTCCTGGTCTCCTCCCAGGTCGACGGGCCTGATGCCCGTGCGCTGGACCGAGTAGGCACCGGGGGCGTGCTCGACCGACCCCTCGACGGGGACCGCGACGAACGGCTACGCGTCTGCCGCGACACTTCACCTTGAAGAGCCGTGGGGCACTCGTCCCGCGACTCAATCCCGACAGCTGGGGTCGACCTCAACGTCGAACCCTCTCCTCCTCCAGTACTGGCGGCCGCCCCCTGACGCTCGGGCACCACTCTTTCTTCCTCGAGCCCTCGCTGTGGCTCGGCCTCCTCCTCCTGTTCCGGCTCCTCTTCCTGCATAAGGACGATACACATCAGGTCAAAACCGAAAGGCCTAACTCGATACCGTCACGACATGACATCATCTTTAACAACCTCGTCGTTGCTCGAACCCTCATCCTCATCCTCCTCCGAAGGGGACTCCTCGGAAAGGTTGGCCCGCCTCTGCCATGCCCGGCGTCGCTCACGCTCCTCCTTCTCTCGGGCCTTTTTACCCTTATCCTTCTTGGCCTTGTCCTTGTCCTTCTTGTCCTGCTCGGCCTGAAGGCGTCTCACCTGGGAGTTGTTCCGATCCTCCTTCACCGGTGGCAGCGACTGCCGGAAGACGACGTTCCCCTGAAGGAACGCTAGGCGGTTAGGACACAAACAAAGGAGACAAACAAGACAGACAAGAGGGCATTGACAAAGAAAAGAGGTGTCATACCAGCTGGATGTGGCCCTGGTCTGGCATCATGGGGACGCCGACGACGCCCCCCCACCTCGAATGCGCCGGCGAAGGAGGCGCGTACTCGGCGGACCACCCTCTCGAGGGGCAGCTCGTCCTCCACGAGGCGACACCCCGTGAGATCCACCCCTGGGCGCATCTCGTCGAGGCGTCGCGGGCGAGCCATCAGCGGCACGACTCGCCGCTGGTGGAAGGCCGACGCGACGATCGCCGTCGTAAGTCCCGCCTTCTTCAGACTGGAGATCGCGCCAAGCAGATGGTCGAGGCGCTTCTGCTTCTTCTGCTCGACGTCGTACCTCCAGTGGTCGGGCCTCGAGTCGATCGTCCTCCCGGTGTAGGCGGGGAACAGTCCGTCGTCGTTCCTCAGGTAGAACCACCCAGAGTGTCATCCTGAGTGGCTCGACGTGAGCTTCGCCAGGATCCAGCTATCCGCCCTCTTGAGGGCGATGCTGCAGCACCCTGCCTTGACCATCCTACGGCTACCGCTCCCGGCCGAGGCGTGGAACAGGCCCGCCTCGAACAGGTGGATCCACAGCTCCCAATGCGGCTCCATCCCTAGGTACCCTTCGCACATGGCGGTAAAGACCGCCGCATGACAAATACCGTTGGGGGAGAGGTGTTGGAGCTCCACGCCATAGTGGTGGAGGATCCCGCGCAGAAGACGGTTGGGGGAAGATCCCAGCCCCGCCCGATGGAAAGCTTCGAAGCTGACCACATAACCCTCCGGCCGGGTGGGCTCAGCGTCCTCCCTCGGCGGCACTATCCACTCTGGCCGGTCCACGGAGGTGATGGGTCGGAGAAGGCCGCTCTCCACCAAATCTCCCAAGCGCGCCACGGTTGCCGACGACGGAAGCCAGGCGTCAGGGCCGCGCAAGCTGTAGGTGGCCATGGGAGAAGGGAAGCGGATGCGCTCGGATGCGGGGGTGGAAGGTATGTTGCCAATCTCTCCTCTCCCTACTCTCGCGCACGCAGAGATCCGGCTCGGTGGGCGACGAAGGCAGCGGCGAGAGGAAGAAGACAGGGAAGGCAATGGCAAGCGTGCTGAAGCCAGACCCCCACCCCCAGTATTTATAACCGGAAGCCCAACGGGCGGACCCGACGAAAAGGCAAGTAAGTCTCTGCATTTAATGCACTCACCTACCACCTCCTCGTATTCCGTAAGATAAGCCGCACCCGTGACGTCATCGGGCTCCGCGCCGCACGCCTCGCCGCACCCTCTGCAACGGCCGTCATCGAACGGACATCTCCTAAAAAGACGCGTCTACGGCGGACAACGTGCGACAGGTGGACGTTATCTTCGGAGATAAGCAATGGACGTCGACCCGTCCGTTAAAATCTTGAGGGGGCGAAGGCTGGCCCTTGCACAGGGTTCGACAGCCGCCCTCGAGTACTTGAGGTCAGGGAGGACCTAGGGTTACGGATTCCGATCCACCCCCAAATCTCGAGGGGGCGAAGGCTGGCCCCACGAATGAGGTTCACAGCCGCCCTCGAGTACGCGAGTCAGGGATGACCCAGGGGGGCCGGCACGAGCCCCTAGCTCGAGAACGAACTCTCGAGGCCCCCCGAGACATATCCAAGGCATAACCACGGAATACCCAAGGATCCCTTCGACGGGAGGCATCAGGCCACCAACTCTCATCGAACAGAGTTGGCACCTAGGTAATCCACGTGGTGTTGCTTGAATGAGAACGCCTCAGGGCTTCTATCGACCCCCGTCGAAGGGGGCACGAGTTCTCACTTGGATTTCACTTGAATTTATACCTGTTACCAGCTCGCAGAGGACTTCGAGGTTCGTCCTTACGAAGGCTCACAGAGGACTTCGAGGCTCGTCCTAACGAGGATAGCACGATGCTCTTCGCCCGACAATCCGAGCGCAAGGATCCGCGGGAAGAACGCTAGGAGGTGGTGAAAGCCCAGCCACACGAGGCTCGAGGGCTAGACTACGCATGGTACCCCTCGACGAAAGAGGGTCGAAAACACTCGTAGCCTGGCAGACAGAGTTGACCCCTCGATAGGGCACTATGACTCCAGTTTAACCCTCGAGGGAGCGAAGGCTGGCCCTCGAAAGGGTTTCGACAGCCGCCCTCGAGCACCTCTTTCCCAAGGAAGTAAAACGCCCGTAGCCTGACAGACGTAAAGGACCCCTCGATAGGGCGCTATGATTCCAGTTAATCCTAACCCCCCTCGATAGAACACACATCAGAGAAGAGTCCGTAATCACTACTCTGGGGCCTCAGGGGCTACCCCGCGGAGAATCGAACCTCTTGCTAACCCTGTAGATCATCAGCATAAACCTCTACGCGGATTTTCCTTATCCGCATAGAGGCTCGGGGGCTACTTTCGGGTACAAAGGTAAGGGGTACCCTAAACGTGTGATAATCTAATGCTTAACATAGCAACTATTTTTAAGGCAGGATCCGATCAGCCGTCCGAGTCAATGAAGGAAGGCCCATCACGCAAAGGTTTCCTTCACCGGCAACAGGGACCGGTCGTGGGCCGGCCCATTGCAGGAAAAACAGAAGACATGATACCCCTCCGTCTCTACCTCGACTGACGGATAGGGGTCGAACGAACGACCCCGCCGCCTCCACCTCCACCTCGACTGACGGACAGGGGTCGAATGAACGACCCCTCTGTATCTACCTCGACTGACGGACATGGGTCGAACGAACGACCCCCCACCTCCACCTCGACTGACGGACAGGGGTCGAACGAACGACCCCTCCATCTCTACCTCGACTGACGGACAGGGGTCGAACGAACGACCCCCTGCCTTCGCCTCGACCCCTCGAATGACGGACTGGGGGTCGAACGAACGACCCGCGAGTAGGAGGCTCGATCGACTTACCTGCTCCCGGTATGGGGTAAAGGGGATCCAATGCGCCTACCTGCCCTCGCCTAACGTCATGGGCGCCCACTACCACAGTCAAATCCATCAACTCACCGCCCATGCCCTGGACCTCCGTTGACCGTGCGGCCGCTGTAGCCACGTCACAGGTACGGAATCCAGAGGCACCCCCTCGAGCCATGAACAGGACGACCCTCGACTGTGTCTTCAGGGATACGACATGGTCACGCTGGTCTCGACCCCCCTCGACCAGGGGGCTCGACCATTGTCTCCAACCACTCCATCATGGCTCCCGTCCAGTCCGTCCCACATCAACTGTGGAGCCTGTACCCGTCTACAGCAGGCCAACCGTACTACACCATGACGTTCAGCAACGTCCAGTCTGCTATCACCACGCCCTGAGCACCGGAAGGACGGGAAGACCACACCACTACAGTGATCGACGTCCCATCGCAAGCATGGCGCCGTGGACATCTCTCCCATGCCTTTACAGTCTAGGACCTCTGTACTCTCAGGCCTCCCCTTGATCTATAAAAGGAGACGCTGGGATAGAAGAAGGGGCATGCGCATTCGGATCAGCTCACACATTCAGACATCAGCTCTGACCTGTATACACCAAGAGCTAAGTCGCACACACCGCACCCGACTGCTTGATCGACCTCTCAAGCAATCCACCACCGACCACCTAGGGTAGCCCTGCTAGTCCTAGGCCTCAGCTCATCCTGAGCACCTCTGTGTAAACCTGCTTGTACCCCCTGTACGAGCACTTCGGTCCAAGATAATACAATCCATCCTCCCCCGCTGGACGTAGGGCCTTCTTTGCCCGAACTAGGATAAATCTTGTGTTCTTCTTGCATCACGTCTGGGAGAGGGAGCACGCAATATACAAATTTACTAGTTGGTGGTCTTGACCCCCTGGGTCATAACACCGACAATAACCTTCTCGTTTGAGGGTATTTTTCCTCATATGCAGTACTTATATCTATTTCAAGGTCAACTGTCATTTTTCAGGGTATATGATTTGTTTACCCATTCTATTATTTTTACGCAGATACATTTATCTGTATCATACATACATACATACATACATACATACATACATACATACATACATACATACATACATACATACCTACATACATACATACCTACATACGTACGTACATACATACATACATACATACATACATACATACATACATACATACATACATACATACATACACAAGTGTATTGTACCGTATGGCCTAGGCCACCCGGAAGAAGTCCCATACATACATACATTGCACAAGTGTATTGCACCGTATGACCTAGGCCACCTGGAAGAAGTCCCAAAAATACACGGGCACCAGGAATGCATCAAAATTCTAGAAGAAGTCCCAAACATACACTGGCACCAGGTCGCGAAGCTAACACTTCTGCGCTACCCTCTCATATCACATAAATGACTAACTATTTTTTGCAGCAAATAGAAAGTTAGTGACTTTTTGAGTGTCGAAAGACTTGCTAGGAAGTCGACATTCGACAAAGCTACGACGCTCGACATAAATCCCTGAAAAATGCACTCTATCAACTCAAGTGCATTTTCACATGACTTCTACAACTTTCACCGGGTGGCGTCGACGCCTACATCGGCTTCGCCTTCGACAAGCTCTTCAGCAATGAGGGGCTCCACCACCATCTTCGGTGACTTCGCCAACGTCGCCTCCGCCAAAACAAATTTTTCAGGAGGGCCTTCGCCAAACAACTTTGCAGGAGGGCCTTTGGCGAAACCACGATGACTAGCCTCACTGATAGCCTTCGCCGGTCTTCGTCGGAGCCTTCTCCGCCTTCATCGGAGCCTCCTTCGTTCGCGCCTTCGTCGGAGCCTTCTCCGGCCCTCGTCGGAGCCTTCTCCGAAACAAAGGTTTGAACTTGGGAGAACACTCAAGGAAAGGTAAGAACTCCATAGGACTTTGTTACTAGTGGAGGTGGAATCCTCCTATAAACCACCTCCTTTCTTATAAAAAAACACCTAAACATAAATAAAGAAAAGTATTATTAAAAATATAATAAAACAAAACGTGAGAGCCTTCGGCTCTTGAAAAAAAAAGATGTCTCCCATCCGAGGCCTTCGTCTCCTTATTTGGAACAAGTGCTTTTAAGGTCTTCGACTCAACCTTTGCCTTTGGGCCTTTCTTTGCTAAGACAGACCTCCCGTCATTTTCTAAAGAAAAAACTTCTAAAAAATATTATAAGGAATTTTTGTTTTCTCAAAAAATGTGTTTAGCCTTCGACTGTTGCTAATCATCAAAACCCATGCGGCTTCAGCTAACCATCGAAGGCTCCTACGGCCTTCAGCCTCTCTTCGGTAAACACGAAAAAGTAAGAACAAAAAAACGTCAAAGTTCCTATAGCCTTCGGTGCATTTTGCAAAAAAAAATAATAAAATAAAAAAACCCGAAGGCTCGAGCCTTCGTTTTTAGCTAAGGCTTTGTGTTTGACCGAAGTCTCTTTCTGAGACCCAAGCGAAGGCCCTTTTAAAAAAATATAGGCTCTTGAGTTTTTAGTTTGGCTGTTGCCCGAGACAAAACAAACTTGTGTGTTTGAACCCATATACCAGAGCCTTGATCTCTTGTAAAAAAAATCCACCGGAGGCTAGCATGCCTTCGTGGGTTGTTTTCCTATAAAACAAAACCAACATTTTTAACCTTCGTAGCATGCCTTCGTACGTTGTTTTCCTTTAAAACAAAGTCAATATTTTTGAACCTCCGGTTCAGTTGCTCACAAAAAAAATCGATTAAGCTAAGGCTTGTGTGTCTGACCGAAGGCTCAAGCGAAGGCTCTTCTAAAAAAGAGAGGGGCTTACATTCAATACTTGCGGGATGATTTTTGTCGCAGGTTGATAAGTAAAAGGTAGGTACTGCTGGAAAACGGCGACACATACATGGCGCCACTAGCCCAACGAAGCAGCTCAGTCGAACAACGACTTCGCCATGAACAACTACTTCCACTACTACAACTACGTCGCTTGCACCGAGCTAGTTGAGGACCTGGTCACGAGCACCAGCCAAGAGGGGCTAGGCGAGCACACTAAAGAATCGGCAACAATCTTCGGCCGCGACTACTTGGACTATGTCGACTACCTCGACCACGATGACTCGAGATGACGCCGGAGGCGGAGGCCTGCACGCCGAGAAGATGCTGGAGGCGAAGGCACCAAAGGTGGAGACCTACACGTCGAAAAGACGCCAGCGGCGAAGGCACCGAAGGTGGAGGCCTACGCACTGAGAAGACGCCAGATGCGGAGGCCCAGGAGGTGAAGACCTACAGACAAATGCCCTTGGATTCGGAGCGCACATAGGCTAGAGTCGTGCGCGTGCTCTTTTTTCCATACCCTTTTTTCCCACCGGGTTTTTGGGATGGAATTTTTAGTGAGACGCGCACACATAGGTTGCGAAGGGCAATCCTTGCAACCAGTCTTTGAGTTGTATTGTGCCTCTTCTTGTATGGGGGCATCTACTAGGTCATGTGGCCTCCAACCATAACCTAGTAGCTAAGGGGCTACTGTTGGGGGAACCAATTATGGTATGGGCCGACTCCCCCT